>BHFT01037317.1:110787-184279 GCA_004320025.1 Laticauda laticaudata
CCCCCCCCCCCCCCACGGGAAGGACTTCCCACCGGGGGAGATAAAGGCGGCAGATAGAGGGCTCTGAAATAGCTGCCCCTCTCCGCTCTCCCGGCGTTATCAGGGGGGAGATAGTGCCGCGAGGCGGGGCGAGGTCATGTTATCTGCGCTCTTGGCCGCCTTCCCCAAACGCTGCCTCGTCAGGAGACGCCACCCGCATTAGGACCCAGACTGGGCTCCTTCCGTCCTCAGTCACTCACCAAATCTCCCGGGGCCCGCCGCGACCGACAGCTCGTTCCCAGGAGAATTAGAAAGGCTCCGGCCCCCGAGAGGGAGGGAGGGGGGGGGAAAGGAGGCTTGCCCAGGCGGGGCCGAGCGCACCGGCGTCTCCTCTCCTCCTGCTTGCCATCCGGCCTCCTCTCCGCTGGCGGCCACGGAAGGCAGGCCGGGCTCTCACCCCCGTCCCTGGCGGGCTTCAACTCCCACCATTCCTGACCAGCCGACAGTCCAGTCCAAATGCCTCCGGAGCGCGTCGCAAGCGGGGAAGGGCGGCCGACCCCCGAGCCAGCGCGGCCTCAGAGAAGGGAGGGGGGCGAAAGGCGAGCCCCGCGGAAGGCTCCTCCAAGTCGACCTTGCGAGGCTTCCGATCACAACCGCGATTGCAAGGCTAAAAAAAGACCAGCAGGGCGACAGGGTTTCTAAGCATCTTCCCTGAGAAGTCGGACTTTCTGCCATCTCATCCCCCCCACCCCACCCCGATGAAACCAGCAGGTCTGGGCTCTGACTCTTCTTCTTCTTCTTCCCCGTCTCTGTTGTTTCCCTGGTGAAAAACATGACGGAAAACATTTTCACGACGAAAGTTTACTATTAGCCGTCAAGCGTTGTAACATTTCACGGCCTTCAGAGAAATGGATGTTAATGTCTTAGAGTGGAGTCCGGTGTCCTACAGTCTGCATGGTGCCCACTTATATCTATGGGATAAATCTTTAGTTTCAGAATATTCCAATACCACGGGCTCATAGGAATGCAATTGTAGGGGATAATAGGAAAGAAAGAGAATTCTCCATAGAAAGTAGTGGACTTGAATTTCCCAATCTGACACAAAAACATGATATATGGTGATATATTTATGGCCTTCAAAATTCGGACGAACACTCTTTTCTTCCACAGTTAGGATGCTCATGGTGTCAGTGAAATGTCCTTGTTGAAAGTGCCATTGGAATCATGATAATATCAACAAGATAATATTAACTCAGTGCAGCAAATGTAATGCAAAGGGGCAAACGACTCAGTAAAACAGTTGTTGCCAAGTTAGTAACCTTGAGAAGATGGTGCATCCAAATAAGCTATCCCTATACTTTGCTTTCAGTGGAATTGTGATTGCATTCTAGTCATGTTTAAATAGCTTTTGGTATTTAAAAAAAAACCACTAAATCAATAAACCAATATATTAAACGATCGGTTCTTTTGCTTTAGAATACATTGATAGAGAGGTAAGGTTTGCTATTTCCCCATTCATCACACACTATTGCCTTACTTTTCAAATAACCTGAATGTGGAGGTGCTAATATCCAATAATTGTAGTTTCTACAGCAGTCCAAAAAGCAATATAACAGCACTTTTATCCTTGCCTGTTTTCAAATCTGAAGAACCAGTGAATGATTGTTTTTAGCTATTTCTCATTCAGTTTTGCCATTCCCTCCAAATATATAATCCAGTAAGAGGTTTCAATACAGGGAATAAATACATGTACAAAATTTGTCTTCAGTTGGAAAGACTTCCACATTGGCTTACCGAGACTGCTATGCTTAGGTGTATTATAATCATAAACAAGGGAGAAAAAAATAGAACAAGAAAATTCAATATGAGCTCTTATTGTTAGAGGAACCTTCTAATTAGTAGTTATAATGAAAATGTAAGGAGGTATTTATGGAATATTTTCTGCTAATTGATATCAATGTTCTTCATGTTATCATGAGAACTTCATCTTCACTTCATCTCTGGATTAAAGAAACATGAATTAAATTTCCTGAGGGGAGGGGGCCGTCCAGTTGTAAGAAAACAGTATCTAGTTGTTCTTATCACATGGCTTATTTGATATTTTAAATTCCCAGCAGGTTTAGGTATAAGAATCAAAATGAAGGCTTCTGATAAATGATGTGTGTCTATTTATAACTGGCAGGTGTTCTCAGACACCTTTCCTCCTTATGTACCTTATATGCTGCTTTTCAGAGTGAACAAAATGGTCGCTTCCAACTTTTCCTGACAGGATGGGCATCTTTTGCTGGGATAGTCAGTCCCTCAGCGATTCTAAAAACCCAGCACCTCAGCTGCTAAACCAGAGTTCAACTCAACAGTAGATTAAAAAATGAATTAAATTCTCCTACTCACATTCAAAGCAAGAGTGGATTTATGGGCACCTGCAATTCTAATTGTATTACTAAGAAACGAAGGACCATTTCTGTTTCCTCAGGAAGACTTTTGCTTGACAAATTCAAGCAAATCCAGAGCTCTTTCACTCCAACGGAAAAAAATATTTGCTGTAGTCTTTGAAATATGGGGGGGGGGGGGGGGGGGGGGNNGGGGGGGGGCGGGGAAGAAGAATGGAATTTTGCTTCCTCCCATTTAAATTTTTTACTAGGACTATGTACATTCGAAAATAAATCCCATTGAAATCAATCAAAATTATATTGCAAGTAAAGGTGAGGGAGATAGCAATAAAACTTTTTTTAAACAACCATTAACATTTCTTTTTAAAGAGAAGCATCTATAAGCAATTCTACCAGAAAACCATCGAGATTGACCTCTCCTGATAATGAAAGTTAGATTCCCCAATCCAACTCCTCTCTGAAAGTTCAATAAAAGCAAAGGTGCAGAAGGAAAAGGAAAGCGAGCTTCCCTTAAGTCAAAACCAGGAAAAATCAGCTCTCCAATGAAATTTAAATCATCAAGCTCCTCAACTAGTTTTAAGATATTAAAGAACCGCATTTTTATTCTAAATTAATAAAAGCTTCGTCGTTGTTTAGAGCGTTAGCGAGCTATGAATTATTACAATTCATGTCAGTAAATCGCATTACTGATTGTCGATTAAAAACATAGCTTTAGGCGGGAAATTCGCTACTCTTTCCAAACTGTCCTCTTGTTGAATAGTAATCAGTGAAATGCTTTCTTCCGTCTACCCATAAACCCGTAAACTCACTTTTTTTTGGGAGCAGGGGTACATCCATTTCATTTGTCCCCAAGCCAAAACGACGGGGCTGGGAAGGCGGGGAAAGATATTTTCTGCCCTCGATCCTACCCTGGGATCTGAGATCTGAATAATGGTCATTTGTCAACGGATTCTGATTCCACGTGTCGGGAAAGACGGTTTGGCCTTTTTCCTCTCGAATCGGGGGCCAGCGCTTAGCAAAAAGGTTTGGGGTCTTTTGCTTTTTCGAGGGGAAGAAACATGGAAAGGGGGGGGGAGGGCGCAAGGAATGTCAGGCGCCCTCCAAATAAAGAACTAAATCGAAGAAGCTCCCCGCGTCAGGAGGCGCCTTCGGACTTTTGAGGCGTGGCCCGGACAGAGCGCGGTCCAAAACGAAAAACCCGACGGCATGCGAGGATCGGGCGAAACCAGGGACATTTACCCAAACCCACGTGATGCATTGATCCTCCCAAGTCTTGAACTGGGAATGACAAAAGTGGAGTTGAGGATTCCATTCTGTTCTCTTCCATTCCAGAACAGGGTCCCTTCTCTCCAGCAGTTCGCATCTTGAAGAGCGGCCGGGTTCGTTTTGTATCCGATTTGGCCGGGCAAAACCCGTTGCAGCCGCTCCAATCGCCGTCCGGATTTTTGCGCTCCCCCCGGATACGGTAGTTCTGCTGACCTGTCAGGGAGGTGCTTTGGATGCGAGGTTGTTGTTATATTATAAGCACGGGAAGTGTAACCTTTCGCATGGTGACAAAAACAAACAGTTTCTCACTTTAAATAATGAATTCGACCCAGGTGAACACATTTGAACGCGCAACATAGGCCGTTGGGGCAAAGTTTCCCTCTTAAGTCTTCTTAATACCGACAATATATTTTTAAAAAAGTTTTCGGACCGAGTTCTGCTCCATGTATCCAAATGGAGGAATTATCTCTCCGTGTTCTTGTTTCTTCTTTTTTCTTTTCTTTTACCGGTGCCCGCCTCAAGTACACTTAGTGGAAAGGCGAGACCCAAATTTAACTTCGTCATCCTCATAACCACAGTAAATAGATGTCGGAGCGTGTTGTAGTAGTATGTGACTTCAAAAAAGATGTCGGTATGTAGGTATGCGACAGTTTTTGCTTTTTCAGATGGAACCCTCTCCCCTCCCCAATGCCACTGGAACATAAATAAAATTTTTTGTAAAAATAATGGAAACCCCGACTTTGGTTCAGACCCTCTTTTGTGCAGATATCAACACTGCAGTGGAAACTAAAAAGAAGGGGAAACGGGGGAAAAAAAGCAGAAGAGACACCCCTTCCCCTGTTGGCCGTTTTCTTTCCCTTCCCTTAACTTTCTGGAACTTTCTCTACCACCTGAACAAGAAAGTGCATTTTACAACTTGGAAACACATTTAATTTGTTGAATTGAAATGATGTGTGTGTGTGTGTGTACACATTTATACACTACACACACACACACATATATAAATACATAAATTTACATACATCGATACATTATGTATGTGTGTAGAATAGAATAGAATAGAATAGAATAGAATAGGAGGAGAGGAGAGGAGAATAGAATTCTTTTATTGGCCAAGTGTGATTGGACACACAAGGAATTTGTCTTGGTGCAAATGCTCTCAGTGTGCATAAGAAAAAGTACATTCGTGTATGCATGTACGCATGCACGTATATACACACACATAGCTATATATCGCGTGGATTTGCGTTGACACAATAAGGCGGCGATCCTACAGCAGTTATACATCACCGCACCTCTTCTGGAGTGAGTCGCCCTGACAGGGGAGCTTCCTTAAGGATAAATACCAAACGCCCGGTCTTTGCAGACGCATCCCCATTGATAAGACGAGATAAGTGGCTTTTTTCCGAGGTGCTGAGGGAGGAATACTTACTCTGGAGTAAGCGCCTGTGTTGCTAAGTAAGGCCCGAAAAACTGAAAAGGGGGGCAATTTGGGCCTCTTCCCCAGTTGGCGGTGCAACTGCTGATCTCAAGGGGCTCCCCTAGCCTTGCTTAGTGTCCGAGACGAAGAGTTTAGGGCGGTCTGCCTCCTCCTCCTCCTCCCCGCCTCTGCCCCTGTACCTTTAAAAGCCGCCTGACACACTGAAATTAAGCAGGTAAGTCTTTCCCTGTCACTGTCGGGAACAAGCTGCCGGAAGTCTCCTGCTTAATTTCTGTGTGTCAACCCCAGCTATTTTTAACGAAGACGCAGGAGCTTGAGCGGGGGTGGGAAATGTGGCGATCGATTTCGTCGCTTTTCCGGGAGAGAAATGAGATTGTCTCTCCTCTCCTTTTTTTCCCTATCGGTTCCGGTTCTGGAAAGAAGCCTCGGAGCGAGTCCGCTTGTCACCCGGTTAAAACAAAAGGCTGAAAAGTGAAAGTCTGCCTTGGCGACATTTATCCCACTATGGTAACTGGGTTCCTATCATTTTCCGGGTCTATTTATTTATAGGGTTGCCCTGTACTCTGACCAATAAATAAAGCATGCACTTTGTTGAAACTATACTCTCTCTCTCTCTTTCTTTTTCTCTCTCTCCCTCTCCCTCTCTCTCTCTCTCTCTCACACACACACATTAAAACACACACATATTAAAGCTAAAATGAATCTGTGCTACTATGTTGGCAAATACAAGTGCTAAGTATTTTATTGACCGATGAGATCCCCTCGATCCTGCAAGAAAACTTATCTAACTTATCTAACAAGTTACAATATGGGTTGGCTCTCAGCATTACAGGGCTGTTGTGGGAAAATGGGAGGTTTGATGGATACGCTGAATTATTTGTAAAGATAATAAAGATGAAATACAAATAAATAAAATGAATATAGATCTATATCAGATGGGCAGTGAGTCTGGCCTCCAGTCTTTTACAAGTATAAAGGAAGAGGAATAAAGTATAAAGGAAGGAAGGAAGGAGAGAGAAAGAAAGAAAAAAAGAAAGAAAAAAAGAATGAAACAAAGAAATGGTCAGCTGCCATTCAAGAAGCCATCTGAGTTAACAGAGCTCTAGCTTTTTATTTTATTTATTCAATATATCTATGTAGTCACCCATCTCACAATCAAGTGTTTCTGATTTTGGTCTGAAGATTAGCTGCATCACTGAGAAAGTCTTTTTGCACACTCATATTCAACAGTCTAACAAGGTATATCCAGTTCAGGTCACCATCTTTTTGCTTTAAAGCAAGGGTGTTTATTTATTTATTTGTTTATACAAAATATTTATTTATTTATTCTGTCAATCAAAAAAAAAATACTCATGGATTCCTCAGTTTGAAAACTGAGTGATAGGAAAATCTTTTATTTTTTGATATTTGAACTCCAGAAACTTCCAGCATAAAAGACCGAGAAGAAGAAGAGGGCCAGAGGAAGGGAGTCATCTGGCACAGATCCATCCTGGTCTCTCCCTCCCCACCTCTTTCCCTCCCTCCCCACTTCTCTCTCACACACACATACTTTATGAGGAAGCCTAACCAAAACCAGTGGGATATGTTCCCTATGAATCAGGGAGTAACTCCACCTCAGCGGACTGACTTGCCTTTCCCCTTGTCATTATTCAATGTTACATTCTGAGATTTCCCAATTCTATCTGGGGGAACCCTAGGGTCCTTCAAATGTACTGGAAATCCCTTGAAGAGAGCATCAGCAGCGACAGCAACAAGTGGCAAAGGGCGCCTTTTGGGCAACGCCTTTATGGATCTTGCTTCAGAAATTGGCAGGCTTGCAATGAAAGGGGTGGACCCAAAGCTTTTCTCCCAGTGCACTCTGAAGCCATTCGGCAAGCAAATGTGGGTAGGAAAAGGGTCTCATGAAGGTCAGAAGGGATGGAAAATCCCCACCTTAAATTGAAGCTGCTTGGCCTGACCTGATTGCCGGTCTCCCTGTTATCTAGGCCTGGGAAGTGTCAGGGCTCTCCACAGCCTCCCTTCCTGCTTTATCTGGCCTGTGGTAATTAAAGGTTAGAGGTGGTGGATAAAGGGGTGCATCCAATGGCTTGGGTGGGTAGCAACTTGGCAGGCTAGAAGCAGGAACGGTCCAAGGTGACCCTCTCCTTTTCAGATCTCCTTCCCTGCCTCTTTCCATGTGGGAAAATAAACACCCTTAACTTTGGGGACTTCCTCAGAGGTGGCTTCAGTACAAGGAGTTTGCCAGTATCCCACAATGCCTGGCTTTTGTAGATTTGAGGAAACCACAAGGATACTTTTTATCATGTTCCCAGATGTTGGATTGCTCATTTATCAGACCACCCACTTCGTTTTATTTTAACATAAACAAGCCCAGAATAGGACAATTGTGCCAATGGAAGGGATATAATTTGGCACGTATAGCTTCAGATCTGCTCTTGCGATACCTATGCATTAGTGGTGGGCCTTCTAACCCTGGGCAGGGTTGAAATCTCTTTTCGCAACATGACAAATCTTAAGAATATGTGCCCACAATGCATACAGGATGGAGGTATAAAGAGCCTTGCTTGGACACCAGTACACACCAGAGCGGCTTCAACAGAAAGAGTTAATTAGGAAACGGGGAACAAGAGCTTGCTCAGACCCTTATAGGCATATCCTTCTCATTGTCCTCCCCTCCATGGTCAATGTCCAGCTGTAATTAGAAGTGAAGTGAGCATTTCCTCTCCCAGTGCTTCTCTGGGCAAAGAGGCTCCAGCAAATGCTTTCCCATAATGATGAAAACATCTGCAGTGATCTTCAGATGTCATGCCTTCTAGACTCCCCCTTTGCTCCACTCCCACCATCTATCAGTGTTGGCCTTCCCCCCCTTCCCCCCCCCCCCCCCCCCCCCNCCCCCCCCCCCCCCGTCTCCTCTACTCCTGTCACTCCAAAAACTCCACCGGCTGAGAAGATTTTCTTTCTCTTTTCAACCTCCATGATATGATGATATCCTCTCAAGTATTATGTCTGCCCCAAGGATGATTATGGTGCCCATTAGGGCAGGGACGGATTGCCTGAGATTGTTTGTTTTGCTTTCTATTTTTTTCTGTTGCCAACTGGAGAGCAGGTTGGAGAACCTCTGGAGGATATGAGAGCTGAAGAGCATTTACTCTGATGACTTTTGTGGTGCTAGAATGTGCTGAAATATAATACTTTTGCAAGCAACTGTGAAGTCCCTAAGAAAGAGAGCTATAACAAATATCCTATAGAAACAGGCAAGGTTTCTACAAATATCCTATAGAAACAGGCAAGCCATACCTTATGCCTGAAAATGCCAGTGTCTTTTATCATACAATGAAGTTGCTTTCAGACTCATCCCTTTCTCTAAAAATTACTGTGACGCACTTCACCCTTGTCAGCACATTGTTTTCCATATTTCGTGTCATTTTCTACCCAATCTTTTTTTCAGATTATATTGGTAGCTGGAGGAGAGGGCAAGGAAATTTAAAAAAACAAAACCCTCTAATGTTGGATTTATCTCCTGCAGACAGCAATAGTGGTGAATCTTTGAAGAACTTCTGTGCATTTAATTAATTAAATACTTCCCCGCAGCTTTAGCCCTTTTATTGCTTCTTCAAGATTACTAGATATTCACGAGAGAACACAGATTAAGTTTTGGATTGCCTACGGTCTGTCTCTAATCCTACTGGGATCAGGAGATGTATTGACTGAATTGTTTTCTTTTCTCTTTTTTGAAGTGAGAAAGTGGCATTTCACTGTGTAAACAAAGGACATCTAAATATTAATAACACAAATCTTTCCTGGCAAAAGGACAGAGTGAAACTGGAGCAATTAGGAGAGGCAATGCAAAAGGCTAGACTGTTCATCATCATTACCACTCCATTTCTGCTCACTGGGAAGCAATAAATTAGACAAGATTTACAAAGAGACACTTTCAGTTGAGATGCTGGGAAGCTTTGTCGACTGGAACGATGATATGTGGAAGTATTAGAATGGGATCTTGCCCCAAAGAAATAATGTTGCCAATTAATATAGTGCCTGTAATGTGATGACAATATGATAATAAATATATTGTGTGTACATGGGCTACATAACATTAATTGATGGCTACAACTGATGCGTGCAGGGAGGTATCTATAGTATCAGCAAAGCATAGAAGTAGTTTAGGCTAAACTAAAAATTAGGCTAGGAAAAAAAACACCTTTAATTTTCAAGTCCTTTGATCCTGAAATTCAGGAGGAGAGGGAATTATCCATTCTGAGTTTATTTTTTATTACATTTTGTTATGACTGTTTTCTCTTCCTCTCCCTGTAATCAGGGCCTTGGATGGAACCCCTTTCACCCATATCTGGTTAATAATCTGCTGGGAAATGCTGATTTGACCCTTGCAATTGGTCCCACCATGCAACAGAGATATTTTGGTGTCAGTCATCAAGGTAACATTTAACCTGTGACTGGTATTTTGGGAAAGAGAATGCTACTTAAGTGCAGTAGCTGGATCATGTGACCTTCAGGTCCCATAAGTTCTGCTGTTTTGTACATCTTGGACATTCAAAAAGAGGCCTTCCTACCGGCCTTAGGTTCATACAGTATTCTCATTTTATCTTAGTATTAGGAGTGTAATTTAGTGCTTTGCCTCATTATGCCTGCTCTGGAAGACATTTTCAAAAGAAAGGACAATATAAAATTGGATTTGCTCCTCAAAAATCTAATAGCTAAAACATTTATAATTCTTTTTTATAAACTCTAGTAGACTCATGGAATTAGAAAGAGCCTATTTAGCTCATCAAATTAAACCCTCCTCTCAGTACAGGAATGCTGTTATTACCAGGACTATCACTAATACTCTTTTCATTCTTTCCCTTTTTTATATGTATATCCAAAGGAGGAGAAAAGCTTATTATATTCTGGTTGGCTGTGCCTGCTCTTGGAGTAGTTCCACTTGCATCTGTCTGTAAATATTTGATTTTTTAGTATATGAAAATACTGAACTCTTAGAGGTTTTGAATCCAAGTAAGGGGGGTGATGGCAGAATTTTAAAATGAGTTTTTACTGTGGATGGTATATACAAAGTAAATGGCAAATAAACTACATGCCCTTAGAGAGAAAACTGTGGTTAACCACATTTTAAAACCATTCTCTCCTTTGTTTTATATGGTGATGCTGGCAGTAGCACTGGTTTAGTCTAAAATTTTATAGTGGGGACATAATCCAGATAAAGTCAAGCACCATTAAATGATTTTGATTGCATCAGGAGAGATTTAAGCCAATATGTAATTTTACCATTATTGAGAATTTAAAGGGCTTAATGTTGACTGGATTATGCATAGAATTTACATACCGGGAACACAGATAGGACGAGTATCATTGCAGCCTATGAGGAAGTTAAGTAAGTAAAATTAAGTTTCCCTTGTACAAGCTTAACTCCTTTTGACTTCAGGAAGGTTTCATAGAGTTTTCTCAGCAAGGATGCAAAAATAGATTGTCACTCATTGTGATCTTGTAGAATATTTTTTTAGGCCCTCTGGAGTTGGTCTTCCATTCAAATACTAATTAGGCCTGATCCATATTTTTCAATCTGCTGCAGACATGGATTACTTGCTTTTCCATTTCTAATTATTAGAGTTTTCTATAAATTTCCAAACTTTTCTGCATCACATTACAGCATACTGTTCTAAGCACATTCCAGAAGCTTAAAAATGCTTATACAATACCCTTAAATATAAAATAGGCATATGCAGAGACATTCTATGGCTCAAGCTGGGTAAGCACTCACTAATTCTGCAACACTTTTACTTCTTTGTTTAGAATCCTCTCTATGGATTATTCTGTTACATGATGTTGACAGATTTGAGAGCTCTGATAGATGAAGCCAGAAGTGTGGTTTGATGTTGAAGACTTGCTGTTATTGGCCTGGCAATGTGTCCAAGTTTCTTACAAAGTTATGGGCTGATGGCTCATCATAAGAAGGAAATGGTTGAAGATACTTTTGGAATATGAGTTGGGTCAAGCGTATTTCAACACATTTGACTTCCTGATAGAATATTGGGGGATAGAGGAAAGGGGGAAGTACTGGGAACAGGGACAGGGTCTCTATTTTTAGCTCAGGACAGCTTTTTTTCTCTATTTTGACAGCTTTAAAATGGGTGGGCTTTAAGGCATGGCTGGTTGGGAAATTCTGGGAATTTCTTTTTTTGAAAAAGTTTTTATTTTTTAAGACAGACATGTACAAACAATACATAAAAACATAAAGCCATCTTCCATTTTATATATATATACAGTGTGTCAGTTGGTTATGAATCTTTTGTGCTATTCTTTCATAGTCATTACTCACAGTTTATATAAATTTCACATTGTCAAATTAACATATGCTATGTTATTAATCATCCATGACTAAACTATTTATTCCATCATTTTATATGAGATATCCCAAATTTTATTTTAAAGTTTATATTGTACTTTCATCCAATGGTTACATATGTCTACATTATATTTTGTATCAATCTATTAAACTTCTATTATAAGATTATCTATTCTGTTACATTACCATATCTTTTTGTCCAACCATTGATAAAACAAATCCCATATCATATAACATTGTTTATCTTCTTGTTCCCTAATTTTAAATGTCAATGTAATCATTTCAGCACAGACCATAATTTTCTTAATAACTTCCTCCTGCATAGGTATTTTATCATTTTTCCAATTCTTAGCAAATACAATTTTAGCTGCTGTTAAAACATTTACAATCAAATCTTTCAGCTCTTTGTTGTATATTTCTGGTATAATTCTCAATAAAAAGATCTCTGGTTTAAAGTCTATATGTTGTTTTATCATTTTTTTCCAACCATGTGTGGATTTTAGTCCAATATTTTTTTGTGTCCGAGCATGTCCACCACATATGATAATATGAACCAGGTATCTGATGACATTGGGGAATTCTGGGAATTGAAGGTGCCAAGATGAAGAAACATTGCTCCAGAGTTCCTGTTTATCATTCCAGTTGCAGCACTGGGGGCAGATGACCAGATTATAAAGAATGGAGTAGATTGGACAACAAAGGAAGTGATCAAGGATGGGCAGGGAGGGGATGGTTCTCCGTTAAAGAACAGAGAAGTACCGGTAACAGCATAGTTGCCATGATCAAAAATAACTTTAAAAAACTTTTTAAAAAGTATAATACAAGTTGGAAAATTGGTCATGTTGGATTCAGACTAAAATCACAGGCTAGCATGGGAGACGCTGTTGGCTGAGAGTAGAAGTTAACAAGAACAGGCACAAGATGGGATTTTGGAAGGATATTTTTTCATATTTATTATTTATTTCTTTATTTCTTCATATAGGTTTTATTTATCTCAATGCTGTGTCCCAGGGTCATGTTATCCCCTTCTGACAAGCAAAATCAATGGGGGAGTCAGATTCACTTAACAACCATGTTACTAACTTAACAACTGCAGTGATTCACTTAACAACTGTGGCAAGAAAGGTTGTAAAATAGGGCAAAATTCACTAAACTGTTTTACTTAGTAACATACATTTTGGGCTTAATTGCAGTCATAAATCAAAAACTATCTGTATCAAATACAATTTTTAATTCAGCAAATATTGGTAAATATAAACTATATTTATAAACTATATCTATAAAAGGTATTTTGGGTTACTCCATAATTGTTAAAAATGAGAAAGGGTCCTGAGAGAAAATAAATTTTAAAAACAAAGCTGTATAGTAATCATAACTAGCTTTCTCCCTGGGGATAAGAATTTAAAAAGGTTGCATCCCATTGGTAGGGCCTGATTTCTTTCCCAGCTAATATAAAATAAAGGAGAGAAGGACATATCCTGATCAGGATTTATTTAAAACAATGTTGAATTGAATGTGGAACTGAAGGGCCCTAGGAAGAGAAATGTCTGCTATATAACATGTTTTGTTATTTGTTATTTGGGTCTCTTTTTGTATAAATGGCTAAATTTATATTTTAGGTTTTAGTTTAGAGTCACCTTGTAGGGGAGATGGGCAGCTTAGAAATATAAAACAACAACAACAACAACAACCCTGGCCATTGAAACTAACGATTATGGATGAAACGTGTAACAGTGATACCCACTGTCATCAGGGCACTTGGTACCATGTCCAAGAATTTTATAAAATACATCAAGAAATTGCAGTTTCCTGCAATAACACCAGCAGAAGTGCAAAAAACTGTTCTATGTGGAACATCTACATTTTAAGAAGTTACTTGGTTGATACCTAGGAGGCTGGAAGCAACCTTTATCAATGATTAGCACCAGTCAGTGATATTTGTGATAAATTTTAAATGTTCATTTGACTGAGTTTCATGTTTAATGAATACAAAAGATAATAATAATAATGGAGTTGCTATTTTACTGTATTATTCTGGTTTTGTCAATCCTTCAAGGTACTCCAGAGAAGAAAACAAAACTATAGACAACCTTTACTGTAAATTTATAGTAACAGAAGCTTGCAAGTCTGAAAGCTTGTTTTCCCTTCCACCCCTTTGTACTAACAAAGAACTCGGGAGGGTCTCTTCTGAGAGGCTTCACATGCCCCCATTCTTCTGTGGATTAAGATACCTCTTAGAATAACACAATTGGAAAGGACCTTGAAGGTCTTCTAGTCCAGCCCCCTGCTCAGACAGGAAACCCTATACTATTTCAGACCGATGGTTGTCCAGTCTCTTCTTAAAAACTTCCAGTGTTTGAGCATTCACAACTTCTGGAGGGAAGTTGTTCCACTGATTAATTGTTCTAACTGTCAGGAAATTTCTTCTTAGTTCTAGGTTGCTTCTCTTCTTGATTAGTTTCCATCCATTGCTTCTTGTCCTGCCCTCAGGTACTTTGGAGAATAGCTTGACTCCCTCTTCTTAGACTAAGAAAGAATGGCTCCTGAGGTATTGGAACACTGCTATCATGTCACTTCTAATCCTAATTTTCATTAAATTAGACATACCCAGTTCCTGCAACTGTTCTTTATATGTTTTAGCCTCCAGTCCAGTCCCCTAATCATCTTTGTTGTTCTTCTTTGCACTCTTTTTAGAGTCTCAACATCTTTTTTACATCATGGCGACCAAAACTGGATGCAGTTTTTGACTGACCATTGTCTAGGCCGTGGTTCTTTTTCTGCCATCCCCCAAGGTTATTCTCACAGCCCATTACAGATGTTTACACTGACCACATAAAAAGTAATAAAGGAAGAAAGTAAGAAAACAGCCTTCCTTTATTGTTGAATGGAATTCAATTTTCTGATCGGCTGAGGTGGTAGCATTTTATATTCAGGCTGCTGTTCATTTCCAAGGCGATCTGTTTGCCTGTTGTAAAACTGAACTGTATTCAAGCATGCATATAGAGTTGGGGAAAATATTTCAGGAGTGGTAATGATGCATGCAAAGTTATTAGCAAAAAACTCCCCAGTCTAACACAGCTGCCAGTTTCAGCATTAACTGTATAAGTAGTTTTCTAGCTTGCTATTCAAGTGCTACTTAGTAGTGTCAATTGGAGTGATGCATATTGTGATGGGGACAGCTGCCTACTAGGGCCTGGATGGAGGCCATTAATGCATCTTTGAAGTAATCGAACAGATATGAAAAATCAGCTCACCTTTGGATAATTTTTCATCTAAAGTTAGTGAGTACATTTCAACATCTTCCATTTAATGATATGAATCTCTCATGATAACTGTTCTAAAAATTATATACTTTACTTTCTCTTTTCACCTAGGAAACAGTATAAAATAATCTCTCTCTCCCTCCCTCCCTGTTATATGGCTGTGCAGTTTCGTATTCTGAATAATATTTCTATTTAGTAGAAGAACTAACTGGATACAACTGTAAAGGTCAAATGGATACTGTGGTGCTTATCTTAGATACTAACCAGAGAGTGCAGGGACAGTATGATTTTGCATACCCTGTGTAACCATTTGGAATGGCAGTGTATTCAAGGTTGTCACTAGAAAGACCATAGGGAAAAAAACAGAGCAATACGAAAAGGAAATGATTTGTCTCACTATTTAACACTTCTCTGTAAATAATAATGCAGAATATTTGTGATGAAAACTTGCTTTGGGCTAATCCAGCATGATTAACTTGCTGTCTCTGTCCTTCTTTTGGTCCAAAACCAGCTGGTTCAAAAGGGGACAAAAGCTGACCTTGTAGATCTCAGTAAACTGAAGTTCCCGGAAATCCCTGGCAGCAGGGCCAATAAGAAAGGATTCTGGAAGTTATAATTTAACAAGATCTTTTTTAAAGGGCACATTTCTCAACCTTGCAGCAGATTTTTGGCTTCCTGATGAGCAGATGATATGGAAATTATACTTCTGGTGTTTTGTTTAGTTTTTTGCAGCATCATATTGCAACATCATATTGATGGTTTGTATTCAGCTTTCAGTTAATTACAGTTCCAGGAGATTTTTCAGAAATACCATTATCCATCTGAAAATCTTTCCTTTTCTATGCATATGATTTTTGTTTTCTAAATGAAGAATTCTGCATCTGTCTGTACTGTATTTAATTTTTTCTGTTACTTTCAGCCTTTTTTCCCCTAGCAATAAGAGAGGAAGAAGAGCCATGGTGGCGCAGTGGTTAGAATGCAGTATTGCAAGCTAATTCTGCCAGCTGCCAGCAGCTCGATTCTCACTGGCTCGAGGTTGACTCAGCCTTCCAGCCTTCTGAGATCAATCAAATGAGGAGTCAGATTGTTGGGGGAAAGATGCTGATTCTATAAAACAGCTTAGAGAGGACTGTAAAGCCCCATGAAGTGATATACAAGTCTAAGTACTATCGCTTTTGAAATATGATCATTTGGGGTCTTATTTCTGTCTTTGAGGAGTAATAGCTTTTGATTGATTGATTGCATTCCATCAAGACTCTTCGCAACGACCTAGATAGATTTTCTGATCCTTTGGGTCTTTCAGTGATTCACCCATCATAATGATAACTGAATCCATCCAACTTTGCATGGATCCAGGGTCTCACCCTTGTAGGACAAGCGCATCCTACTGGAAAGAGCCTATTTTCGATAACAGTGGCCAAAGAATTTTATTTGGTAAAGTCCGGGAGAAGAGTCTTTTCTGCTACGGCTGCTTTCCTCTGGAATACAGGTAGTCCTCAATTTGCAACAGTTCATTTAGTGACTGTTCAAAGTTACAATTACATTTAAAATAGTGTCTTATGATCGTTTTTCACGTGGCCATTGCAGCATTTCTGTGGTCACACGATCAAAATTCAGATACTTGGCAACTGACTCATCTTTATGACTGTTGTGGTGTACTGGGAAGGGTCATGTGATCAGCTGTTGTGACCTTCTGACAAGCAAAGTCAATGGGGAAACCAGATTCCCTTAACAATCATGTCACTCACTTAACAACTACAGCAATTCACTTAACAGCTGGGGCAAAACTCAGTTAACGAATGTTTCATTTAGCAACATAAATTTTGGGTTCAATTGTGGTAAGTGGAGGATTGCCTGTTGGAGGTGAGGTTTGCCCCCATACTCCTGGCCTTCCGAAAGAGCTTTAAAACTTGGCACTGCCTCTTGGCTGGCGGGGCCTGACGAGAGCCTGGTACATTTGGGGTGTCTGACTGGGTAAAGAAGGCCCCACTCCAGAGATGACATTCAGCAGGTTCTGACCAGTTCTGGAGAATCAGTAGCGGAAACTTTGAGTAGTTTGGAGAGCCAGCAAATACCACCTCTGAATGGAGATTTTACAGTATCCTTCCCCTGCCACACCCACAGAACCGGTAGTAAAACATTTGAATCCCACCACTGCCCCACTCCCAAGCTGCCCATCATCTTGGTGTTCAGCTTTTCTGTTCATTTTTTTCTAATTTTAATTGTTATTATTGATTATATTGTAAGCCACTTGGAGTCATGGTATCACTGAGATAGGTAGTGTAGAAATTTAATACATCAATAAATAGATAGATAAATAAAATAAATTTACTGTTGGTCGTCCTCCTCTCCTTTTCCTTCCATTTTTCCAAGCATTCGGATTTTCTCCAGAGTCTTTGCGTAATGCATCTGAAGGTTGATGATTTGATCCTAGTAATTTGTGCCTTGTATTTATTTGTTTGTTTACCTTGTATGCTGTCCATCTAGCCAGAGGTGACTCTTGAGTGAGTCTGGGTTGATTTATATTGATGAAGGCTTTCATGAACAGCATTAATTTGATGGTGTTGATGGGTTAATAGGCCAATGTTCTAATTGGTATCCTGACATTTTGACAGCAGCTGTGCTTGGCATCTTCAGAGGTAGAAGCAGTTGCTCTATGGTATATTTCTTGGCCACTGTCAGGCAACAGAGTAGAAACTGACTGAGCTCTTGTGTTTGCAACTCAGCATGGATCATGCAATTAGAATTCTGGAAAGTTCAGTTTTTGGATAATTTGTTGGATCCATTTGTTTGTCCATGGTGTTTTCAGGAATCTTTTCCAACTCCAAAGTTCAAAAACCTCAATACTCTTCCTATCCTGCTCTTCAAAGTGCAACTTTTGTCTCCATAGAATGTAACGGAGTATTATTATGGCATAGTTCTGATGTTTGTAGATACAGATAGTCCTCAACTTGTGATAGTTCATTTAGCGACTGTTCGAAGTTACAATGGCACTGAAAAAATGACTTAGGACCATTTTTCACACTTACAACCATTGCAGTGTCTCCATGGTCATGGGACCAAAATTCGGATGCTTGTACGTATATTTATGATGGTTACATTGTCCTGGGGTTATGTGATTATTTTTTGTGACCTTCTAACAAATAAAGTTGATGAGTAAGCCCAGGGGTGGGATTCATTTTTTTTAACAACTGGCTCTGTGGGTATGGCTTAGTTGGTGGGTGTGGCTTGGTGGTCATGTGACCAGGTGGACATGGCTTGGTGGTCATGTTATTGGCTGAGCATGGCCAACTCAATATCACTCACATTGAGGCATGCATCTCCTTGCCTGGCCTTTCATGACTGTGGGGATGCTGCAACAGTCATAAGTGTGAAAAACGGTCATAAGTTACTTTTTTCAGTGCCATTGTAACTTTGAATGGTCATGCCACATAAGCAAAGTACCAGCAAATGAGGGGAAAAAAACTTCAGAAATGTTCCTGAGATAGGAAGTCTAGTCCTGCCAAGAATGTAATCAGAGTTAACGGAGAGGCAGTTTCTGTAAGCAACACCAGAATGTTTCCTTCCTGCCTTTCTTACAGGATTAGGCCAGTCATTTCTTCTAACAACCGGTTCTCCAAACTGCTTAGAATGTTAACAACCAGTTTTAGCAAATAGGTGCGAACTGGTAGAATCCCACCCCTGGATTAGCCAGATTAAGTTCGTAAACCAGTTACTAACTTAACAACTGCAATGATTCACTTAACTGTGATAATAAAGGTTGTAAAATGGGGCAAAAGTCACTTAACAAATGTTGAATTGATGTTTTGCTGACAAAGAAATAAAGGAGACTAGTATAGGTCTATTTCAAGTTATTTAACTCTCATCAGCTAGCCATACCCTTCTGGCAAGAGACCCTGTGGCTTAGAGGTTAATACATCTACCTAATATGCAAGTAGCCTGGGTCTGAATACCAGAAGGTTATGAGTGAAATAGATCTATACTAGTCTCTTTATTTCTTTGTTGGTGAAACATAATTTCAACACAAAAATAGTTTGTTATGAAAGTGCTTGTGAAGGTTCCTGGATTGGGGCTGAAAGGCGAAAGCGGAGCAGTATGATCTGTCCCATAATTGGGTAGATCAGTTTGCCCTGATAGAAAACACTTCACTTAACAAATGTTTGGCATAGCAACATAAATTTTGGGCTCAATGTTAGTCATAAGTCGAGGACTACCTGTATAGACACATCAAAACATCTGACTATCTTTTCCAAGGCTTCCCTGGTTGCTCTAACAAATGCTAATTGTATTTCTTGACTGCTTGCTTCTCTATTGCTGAAAAGGTATTCCTAAATGGTAAAAAGGTATATGCCACT
This sequence comes from Laticauda laticaudata, assembly GCA_004320025.1. NCBI lineage: Eukaryota > Metazoa > Chordata > Lepidosauria > Squamata > Elapidae > Laticauda > Laticauda laticaudata. The sequence continues at coordinate 129,843 of BHFT01037317.1, forward strand.
TGGAAATCTTCATTATCAGTACTAAGGCTGGTATTTGGTTTGTCCTATGGCTTTTTGACCTGTTTATAGGTTTTCCATGAAGACAAGGAGATGTTTTGGAATGTCAATTTTTCTAAACACATTCCACAGTTTGTCATGATTGACATAATCTAAGACCATGTGAAGCACAAACTGACTTCTTTTGGGTGGTTCATCAGCTTTCCAACATGCATTAGCAATTATGTCTTGTGTTCTTTTGCTTTTTCTTAGGACAGCTTGAATATCTGATACCGTTTCCATGTATGGCTGTAATCACTGGATGATCCTAAGCATTATTTTGCTATCATATGAAATAAAGGATACTGTACAATAACTTACACACAGTATTTCCTTTTTTGGTATTGGAACATAGATTGACCTCTTCCCAACTGCCAGATCCTGTGGCATCTCACATTTGACAAGTATCTCTTCTACCTTCTATCCAACTCATTAATAAAACATTAGAGTGTGGAGAATCCAGGATTGATGTGATTCATTTTCTCCAGTTTCGTGATATGTATTCTTTGAGTACATTTTTGGGGCCAACGATATATCCATTTGTCATGCCTTCATGTTCACATTTAATCAACTTGCTAATTAGCTTTTCAAGAGATGTCAAGTGGTTTGGTAAAGTTGACTTATAATATGTGTGCACAGCAGTCTCATAATGTATTAGGAAAGTTATTAAATCAAAAACATTTGTTAATAAATTCATGCTTATTTTTTTGTTTTGTTTTGAAGGTGCTCATTGCTTGCCTTTTTATGACCTATGTAGAATCTTTTTCAGGTACCATTGTCAGTATGACTAGTCTATACTTTTTTGGATTTCTCTTCCCCTGCATTTTTTTTAAAGAAAGGGACATTTGCTTTTGGCAGGACCTTTCACCACTCATATGATCCTTTACCAGTTTTCTGGATGTCTCAAAGCTATTATATAAATGTTCATCCAGTCAATTAACCTACTTCTTCAATATTCTAAATGCAATTCATTTAGATGAATCGATTAATATGTATTTCTTTATTAGTGTTAAGCCACAATCTTGACCTTCATCCTGTTCTTCATAATTGTCTGAAGTCTACACTTATCCTGGTCAAATATGTGGCTTCTTCTTAGAGAACAAAATTGAAATGCAAAATGAGTAGATTCATCTTTTTTTAGTTATGTATTAGTATTTTGTTACCTTCACTGAGCAAATGATATACTGAATTTGTTCCCTTTTGATTTTAACCTGTCTGGAAATATTGTATTGTTCACCAAACTCAACTAATTGTGAGCTTTAAACTTTCTGTCATAATTTATTAGCTTTTCCAGTTAGACCAGATTGGGAAACAACGTCATGCATGCTAATACTACTTTTACTATAAGGTTATAATGATAGAACCTTGCAAGACTGAATGTGCTTTCCTTTTCTTCCTTTTATCTTTGTAGAAACTAGGAAGGAACATATCTGAGGCACTTATTTACATTATTGTTCTGGCTTGGCCTCACTTTTCTTTTATCTCGCCATTATCTTGGTTGTGGCTGTTCCCTTGCTTCTTAAAGGTTATTCCTTCTTCCCTTTACACTCTTCCCTTATGGCCCCATTAATGAGAAAATACAATCCATCCCTCTTTGAGTTGGTACAAATTAATGATTGCATGAAACCTGCTGTCCTCATTGCCAGTCCTTATTCTGTTTTTACTGGATTTGATTGGAGTCATTGCTAAAGAATGCTATTCCAATTCTCCTATGGAGCTGTTGCTCTTCCTTGTGAGCTTTTGAGGTAGGCAGCTCAGGAAACAAGACATCCCAATAAATGTTAGACCTCGATTTTATTGATGTAACAATAGACATTTGAAATCCTGACACCGTTTCCCCTTCTCTCACTTTTCTGTCAAAGGAAGTCCCCTTGGGACAAACTTGAATTTCCTTCTCATGACTTCTTATTTTCAGGAGCTAAGCCCTATTCGTTAAAATCCAGAATCCAGACTAAGAGCCTTTCATCACATACATTTAAACACACTTCAGGAGCTTCTCTGTTCTGCTCTGTTCTCATCCAATCCTTATTCAATAGTCCTAACTGTCATCTGTTGGGTTACTGTTGTAATTTTAGCAAAAAGTTCTAAACCCATATACAAAAGAATCCTGAATATTTTTAGATTAAAATTAAACTGATCTTTAACAAAAACCTAAAAAATACTCAATATGGAATTCAATATTAATAGTGAAGTGGATTGTCTCCCATTTTCCATGTGGATCTATCAGCTGGGTTTCAACCAGGCACTGGGTGGTATGTCATGGTATCCAGAAAGTGGAGGCAAGTGAAATGGAGAAAGCTGGCTCTTTGCATGTCAGGTATTCAATTCCATGGAAAGAGGGAAAGAGATAAAAGTTGCCAGATTCTGACAGATCTGGCAACTATCTGACCTGATGCAAGTGGCAGGTGCTAATGATGGGATTGGAGACCTAGTGGGTAAAATGTTAAGTCCCCTTTCTCTTCTGTCCTCTCTTATCTCCAGCAATCAGCTGCTAGGAGCTTATGCAAAGTCTAGAGCAACTTTGGACAGATGAATAAATCTCTATGTCAAAACTTACTTGCTCCCCATCCCAGTTAAGGAGAGAGTTTGGTGGAAGTTTTCATACTGGCTGGTGATATTTTGTGAGAGAAGAAGAAAATAAAGTTGAGCAATACATCAATTCCTTTCCTTAATTTTCACCACACAAACAAAAATTCTATGTATTTATTGAATTTATTTGCAAATAAATTCGCCATCATGTAGCGAATAACTCTGGGTGGTTTCCCAGAATGTGGACATTGTGTGTAACTAGGCAGCAATATAAATTTCCTAAATAAATAAAAACAATTCAGCATTTGACAGTTTCTCTCTTGGGGCAGGGTAGGGACAGGCATTAAGGGAAACACATTTTGTGGCAAAAAATAGTTTTTGTCATCTTAAAGATTTATGCACAGCACTAATACTGGAGGTCCAGACTAACTTGTAGTCTGATGCTTAGATTAAAACTAAGCATTATCATGTAGCTTTAGTTTCCTTAATGCCCACTCTTACAGGGTAATACATTCTGTAATATTTTTACGACTTCCAATTCATTGACTATATTTTCCTTTCTGGCTAGCGTTAAGTGAAAGATGATTGGGCATTATGCTGGAAATGTTGTGCTGCCCAAAGCAAAGGCAAGCAAGCAAACGAAAAAAAAAAAATCAGGGCCGGGCTGGACGCATGATCAGGCCATCCTGAACATGACTACCTTCCAGTGGCAGAAGTACATAATGTGACGGCAGTTCAACCATTATTTTGAGAAGCAGGCACCGATGACTCATTCTTCTGCATCCTTCTTTCAGACAATAAACTGGGAACTCATATTGGCTTCCAGATGAAAGCAACAGTGGATAAGAGCCAGGGCTCTGCAACTGCCACTCTAGAAAGATTTCAGAACAATATACCTGTTTATTCTTTGACATTATAATTATTCCAGACACCGGTTGGGATAACATTTTCTGTGTTGTTTAGTCTCAGGACTTTTTGTGCTAGAGCCTTAAATGGCATGGCTCTCTTGTGTAAACTGGCTGGAAATAAAGCTCTTGATTGGTGAATTCCCCTCCCCCCCCCTTTTAACTTTTCCTGGAAAAATTAAAAAAAGAAACACTCTACTTTTACCCATTAATCTATTGCTCCGGGTAGAAAGGGAATGTAGCACAACTCTTATCAATGTTGCTTTGTTTAAAAACTGACAGCTCCTCCTTTTCGTTTATTCATCAGTGAATTTCTAAATAAAGAAAAAAAGCCTAGCTTTTCACAATTCCACTAGTGACCTTATTAAGAGAAATGGTTGGGATGACTGTGGAGAGCAGTATTCAAGAGTCTGAGAAAAGCAAGAGAAAGAGAGGGAGAATAGAGATGTCATGCATTGCTGTTTTGAGAAATAATAAGTAGTGGCCTGACTTCACGCTGGGGCAAGTTGGTTGTGTGGATCACAGAGCTCTATCTGGCAGTGTTATCAAACCAGCAACGAGAAGAACCATAATTATGGAACACTGTCACCAATGTCTAGAAGCTCAGCATTCTTTAGCTGAAGAGACCCAGACCGGCTTTCCCAATGTTGTGTATTTCAGACTTCCTGACCATTGATCCTTAGAATGGCTGGTGTGGATGATCACCTAGGTATTGACTAAAGTAGGATATTATTCAGTGTAACTTGCAGCAGTGTGCCGTGTAACTTCATTTCATTCATTTCATGGCCTTACACTGCTGTCAGTGACAATATCAGGCTAGCAAGGGTAAGAAAGATGCATCTAAACAAATTTTTTGACCTGATGCTGGTTGTTGGATTCTCATTCCCAGACTTCTCATCTAGCATAGGAATGCTGGTGGTTTGCAATTATAGTCGCTGTAAGATAACTGGAGACACCAAATTTAAGGAAAATGCTGTACAGAATTCCATTCTGACTCTTCAATACATTTACTTTTTAATAAATAAATAATACATAAATAATAAACATTGTGGTTTTCTGCTTTATGACTCATTATCTGCTTTTTTTTTCTGCTTTATGACTCATTATGACGCATATAGCTGTTGTATACTTATTTTTGTTTCATTGTAAACTTCCAAGGTGGTTTGCAAAATAATACTTTAGCAATAGCACTTAGACTTATATACCACTCTATAGTGCTTTACAGCACTCTGTGAGCAGTTTACAAATGCTAGCATATTGTCCTAACAATCTGGGTCCTCATTTTACCGACCACAGAAGAATGGAAGGCTGAGTCAACCCTGAGCTGGTGAGAATTGAACTTCTGGCTGTGGGCAGAGTTAGCCACAATACTGCATTCTAATCACTGTGCACCACAGCTTTTAAAATTGCTTTCCCCAATGTGATGCCTTCTAGATATGTTCTTTAGAATCCCCAAGCTTGCTAATATCATGAAATCTATTAGAATTTTATTTTGTAAAGCACTTTTAATTAAAAAAAAAACAGTTCTGTGTTTTGGCTGAAATAGGATTTCTATCTCATTTTTCCTGATAAATTTAGAGTCATATTTTTATTTCGTGATCAGGTCACCTATGAATATTATTATCTGATAATTTGAAGAAAAAAAAGTCACTTCAGTGTAAGTATTTCAGAGGTGCTTCTGCATAAGTTAAATGCATACAAAAACAAAACATAAATGGCATCAAAGTTTTTAAAGTTAAGCATATTTCTTTATCCATCTTTCTACCTCTGTCCATCATAAGGAGTTCTGTATTTAGTTTCCCAGATGTGAGCAAGTTTGTAATGGATTCCTGTATCAGAAATCTAATAGCAATTTGATTATGCAACCACTTTTGGAGTACATCATTCATGTAATATTGATTACAATTGGGTTGTTTTTTTAAAGTAGTACCAGCAAAGATGAAGTTCCATCAATTTGGTTCCATCTGGCTAGATTATAGCTGAGGTGCACTCTCAGTTGGATCAAAGCTTAATGCATTTATATTCATATAGGGGATATAACTTATTCCTATGGCAAATTTAGAGCTGACAGCTCTGTTCCTCACAGGTCATAGGACTCAAGGGCCACCCTGTCAGGTGGTGGAGGGCTGGTGGTGTATTTTTAAGTCATTGCTGCTTGGGACTGATGGAAATCTATAATCTCTCAGACAACTTTGAAAGTCATGCAGTAAATGGCTGATGATTACACTCGTGGCTGCTGAATTGGACAGACTGGAGTTATATTTTTCACTCACATATCTCGGTTAACAATGAATCCTATTAAAATTCAAACATTGAGTATTTGGTAGAAACATCCCACTTCTACTCCTTCCAAAGACAACTATTCTCAAGAGAGGGAATACTCAGTGGTGGGATTCAAAAATTTCTTACTACTGGTTCTGTGGGCGTGGCTTGGTGGGCATGGTATGGGTTGGTAGGTGTGGCTTGGTGGGCATGGCAGGGGAAGGATACTGCAAAATCCCACTCTCTCCCCACCCCACTAAACTGCTTTCCAGCTCCATTCTCCTGTGTAGGGCAACAATCAGCTGGGACTCGGGAGGCAGAGAATAGATGGGGGTGGGGCCAGTCAGAGGTGGTATTTTCCAGTTCTCCGAACTACTTAAAATTTCCGCTACCGGTTTTCCAGAACTGGTCAGAACCTGCTGAATACCACCTCTGGGAATACTTTAGATGGCAGTTTGATTCTGCTCTGCTCTGCTCTTATACATTAGATCATCTATACATCATCACCTATACCAGGGGTAGCAAACTTGATTTCATTGAGGGCCACATCAGGGTTGTGTTTGACCTCGGGGCAGCTGGGGGGGTGTGAGGCCAGGGGCATGGCCAGTTCGACATCAATTGAGCCCGAGTGCTCTGCCAGTGAAAATGGGCTCTTGAGCTCTGTTTTGGGCTGCCACGGCCACCTGCAACCCTCTGCCAGTGAAAACAGAGCTTGGGAGGGCCCTCCTGAACTCTATTTTCACTGGCAGAAACACTGTGGACTGGTCCTTCGCTGTTTCCAGGGCAGCTCCATGGGCCAGATTGAAGTATCCCGTGGGCTGGATCCATGGGCCTTGAGATTGACACCCCTGACCTATACGTTAGGTCTGAATAAAAGCGATAGGAGCCCAGAAGTGATAAAACTGGGTGTTTTTCTGGGATTATCTCATATTTGGACAATGGAAAATTTTAAAAAAATCCATTCCAGTTCTTTACTACAGGTAGTCCTCAACTTAACCACAACTGAGTCTCCCAATTTTTGTTGCTAAGTGAGTCATTTATTAAGTGAGTTCTGCCCCCATTTTGCAGCCTTTCTTGCCATGCTTGTTAAGTGAATCACTACAGTTGTCAAGTTAGTAACATAGTTGTTAAGTGAATCTGGCTTCCCCATTGACTTTGCTTGTCAGAAGGTCGCAAAAGGGATCACATGACCCCACATGACCCCAGGACACTGCATCTGTCATAAACGTGAGCCAGTTGCCAAGCACCCAAATTTTGACCATGTGACATGGGGATTCTGCAGACATCATAAGTGTCATAAGTCACTTTTTTAAGTGGCTTTGTAACTCAGAACGGTCACTACATAAACTATTGGAAATTGAAGATTACCTGTACTTTTGTTTTCACTCTGGATTTTTTTCTACTGTTCCAGAAATGATATGCCTGCCTATGTATTTCCTTGTTAGATGACAAGGACTAGTGAAGGGTTCACCCAGGAAGGCCAGCACAGTTTGAGCATTACATTTTCAATCTGCTGTGTAAAACAATTTAGAGAGACATTCCCCCTATTCTTTCCAGTTGCCCTATCCTTTTAGAGCATAACCTTTCATATATGACCAGCAGTAAGATAGATGGACTCAGTTACAGTGGTGATAAGTGCATCATTGGAAGACTTGAAAGATTAGGGACAGATGGTCACGGAAGAAATTTATCAACGTGGTTGCTAAAAGTCAACAAGACTTGATAGCCTATAATCAATCAGCTCTCCATAAAATAGGTAGCATGTGAATCATTTGGATGAAATTTGAATAGATCTGTCACAGATATAGATTTCTTTACATTTTTTTCTCTTGGAAGCCAATTCCTTCCTGCCATCAAAATGTTCTTGGTTTAAAAAGGTAATATTGTCTTGAAGAAGTTGGTGAAGATTTCTGAGTGTGTGACGTACCAAAGAGCTTCCCATATCTCAGATTGTTCTATGCCCTTATTTGGTTTCTAAGATGACTAAGTTAATTTAATTCAGTTAACTTCTACTGATTTTGGAAATGGACCTCTTCTTTTCTACAGAGGAAACTTTGTCCTGGATTTGAACATATCTGAGTTTTTACTTCTAATGGTATAGATGTACACTATCTGTATAATGTACAATAGTATGGCTTAAAAATTCAAATTTTGCTTCCTGTCCTATGACATTGACTTTCTCTTAATGGAAGGTAGAATTTATGCAAATTTAATTCACCATTTTAGTGTGATTCATTCCCCCCCCCCCCCCTCCTTAANCCCCCCCCCCCCCGCTCCTTAAATCACATTGCACTTTCTCTTGGGATGGTGTATTTAGTGCATTCCTGTGTAGGTGAAAAGGCCAATATGGAAGCTGGCAGCAATCCACCCCTAAAGCATGTAGTCTGAATGAGTTCTCTAAGGTCCCTAATGCAGAAGGCTCTTTGAGAAACAAAATGGCTTTGGTTTGGAACCATTTTGTAATTTTTTTCTCATAGCAATAGCACTTAGACTTATTTACTGCTTCACAGAGCTTTACAGCCCTCTCTAAGTGGTTTACAGTATCAGCATATTTTCTCCAACAATCTGGATGATCCTCATTTACAGACCTCAGAAGGATAGAATGCTGAGTCAACCTTGAGCTGGTCAGACTCGAACTAACGGCAATTGGAATTAGCCTGCAGTCCTGCATTCTAACCACTGAGCCACCATGGCTGATGGTGCTTATGCATTTTGAAAGACCCAAGATGAAGGAGTTTTCTCCTTACCAGCCTTGTTTATTTAACTTTTTTTTTTTTAGGAAGCTCAGCTAAGAACTTAAAAATAACTTATCAATGCAATATGGAAAATCTTTGTGGATATTTAAAAGTAGCAAATTGTCCCTGAAAAATAGGCAAGGCAGGTAGAAGCCCTGGAGATTTGTTTATGCCAATGTCAAGTGCAGCAGTGGAGGCCAGATCCTGCACTAGGGTATCAAAGCAATTGATAACAACTCTGGACATAGGGCAATAACATGCCAGGATAAGATAGAAAATCCAGAAACAGCTGCATTCTGACAGGAACTCCCACGTCATTTGCGAATGAGCAGTAAGCAAGGAGTTGCACAAGGTCCATTCTTTCATTTCATGTCTGCTTCGGTTATTTTGGTCCCTCTGAATGCCTAGAACAAAGGCTAGCCTAACGGATCTGTGGATGTGTCACAGAGAATAGGCTCGCTTATTGGGCCTGCTGTTGGAATCTGTGATGCCATGTGATGGCATATATGACAGGGTGGGAGGAAAAAGGAGAGACACTGAAGCAGAATGATTAGATTACAGCTCAGCTGGTTGAAACTGCTGCTGCTATTAATTTCAGAGGCCAGAGAAACAGTTCTTACGCGGGGACAGGGTTATCTACAGCAGCATCCAACATTTGGGAAGCTATCAGAAAACTCACAACTGGGGTTCCCCCACCTCCCCTGCTGCTAGCCATTAAATAGCACTTAAGACACCCTCCGTAAGAAGCTGTATAATGAGCTACCTCCTTTAAAAGACTGCTTTCAATAATCACTCTTCCAACACAATTTAAGTTTAGGTTGCAACTCTTTCACCATCAGGATTCTTCCTTCTATGGTCAAAGAAGAATTCCTTGAATGCATTTTGGGATTATCCTTTGGCAAACAGATGGGCAACTACTGTATGCCATTCCAGTTCATTTGGCCTGTGAGACTTTAAAAGAGGCCCTTCAACCTCTCTCAGAGCTCTTTTACTTCTCTGAAGTCCCCCCTCCCCAGTATTACTTCATTGTCAGTCTCACCCAATGAGTTTGATGTTTTCAAGGGGGTTGGTTGGGAAAGACAATGCGGATCCTTTTGACTAGAGTTTTCTCCCCCAATTCTTGCTGGTGAGAAGGCAGGACATGGGCAAACCTTAAGGATGAGTAGAAGCGCCTTGTGTCTTCCTCAATTTCAATGTGGCCTTATTTATACCTAGCTTAAAATAGATCTGATCTTAAATATCAGGGTTACCATTCAATGGCATTTCATCAAAGTGCTTCTTTAAAAAAATGGCCTTGCCCCATCTCGGAGTGGTGATCTCATTTCTCTCTAATCCTCTGTAGCCCCTTAGTCTAGAATCTGTGGCTCTACTTCTGGCTTATCCATTTGTCACATTTGCACATGCTGCCCAGCCTTCCCTCGCAGTGGTCCCTCTTTATGCTTCAAGTCAATGCAGATTGAAATGCTGGCTAATAATAATCAGATTTCAGTAAATTAGTACATCCAATTTGACTTCAAGAAATGTTGTTGCTAGCATGTGGCATTCACTGGTTGTTTCCCTCTTATTTCTAATGTTTTCACACTGTGCAAGATTTTCTTTTTTTAGCTAAACTAAGTGTTGATCCATTGGTTGCAATAGGAATTGACCAACCAGCTTGTCACCTGAGTCTGATGTTGTGGGCTGAGAGAGAGTGGATTGGCCAAAGTCACCCAGGCTAAGGTGGCACGAGATCTCATGTCTTCTGGCTCTAGTCTGGACACTTAACCACAAGACCAAACTGGCTTTCCATCCAGTAGCATTTTGATACTGTTGAAAATGGTAGGTACATGATTTATGTTCTGCTCACCAAATGTCACTTTTCATTTCACCAGCTACAGTCATACATAGATAACTCTTTTTTCATACATAAACAAAGGAAAAGTGATAGACAGTAATCTCACAATATATATCTATTCAAGCATGAATCAGACATAATTTTAATTTAAAGTAACAGTAAGATGAAAAACAATACCCCTCTATTTCCAGACTTGCAAATGGTAAATTTCCAGACTTTGAAATAGTAAAGTCTACAGATTCTTTGGGGAAGAATTACTTTGCTAATTCTGAAATTTGTTTAAAAAATTGTAGCTTGGATTATTCCTCATCATCTTACATAAGGAACCAGTGGTGGAAAATACTCTTTGTGCAATGGGACGGCTGAAAAATAAAGCTATGAAAAACCATTGTGGGAAACAACAGGTGTGTTGTAAGCAACTGATTATATGAAATAATATAAGTAGAAATTGAGAGAGCTGAGCTGGAATACTTGTCGGAAGTAGTTCATAACACAATTGGTAGATCAGGCTGGTACATCTTGCAAAGGGGAAAGGGCTACTTTGATACATAAAATAATTGTGGTCCACAAAGGAATAGCTGGCATGCCTATCAGCTGTTTGGTGGCTAGCAGCTGGCCAGCAGTGATGGAGCTGGCTGTCTTAGTGAGGCCTGGAGTGTTGGAGGCTTGACAGTGTGCCTTTTGGGGTGAAAGTGTCTGCAAAAAATTAAACCGTGGGGTTTCTTTCTCAGCAGAGGTGATATTTGGCAGCAGTGAATTTGCTAAATTTTCCAAAAACACCAGCAGGATGCAGCAACTGCCTTGTATTGTGCAGGTATAAATTCTGGACACATTACAGTGCAGAGTTCAGTTTAGATAGATCCAGTTATTTCAGCAGATTTTGTTAGATCTGTTGAAGATTCTTTGATTGTTCTTGGTTACTATTTTGCCATGACCCATCTTCAGACGTATTTGTTTAAATACACACTATTACCTACCACAATATTTTTGGTCTGTAAGCTTTTCCTAATGGGTGGAAAAACCCAACCTCTTTTTATGCCTGCATTGATTGTGCCAACTGTGTTTTGCAAGCTGCTTTCAAGAAACCCGACCTTTCTTGAAATGTTGAATTCTGGCAACTAGGCTCCCTCAAAATCTGGAGAGCATCAGGCTGGGGAAGGCCTTATTACACTGAAAGCTTTACAAAAACTCTCAGGCAATTAAACCCGTTCCTGAATTTTTAACCTTTTATATTTTTGTTCATCTGCCAAAAGGAGTTTACAAGCTATCCTCTTAAAACTATTTTGTACCAACACCCCTTCTTTGTTTAGGATGTAAAAAAGAGTCAGAGTAACATAATAATGACATTTTTAAAGTATGTGAATAAACAAAAAGCCTGCTTCTGTCTCTTTATGGTATGGATTACTCCAGTCTTTCAATAGTTTTCCTGATTTGAGCAGGGTGAAAATCAGCTACCATGAAATTTCAACCCAGTGTATGTTTTTTGAAGTACCAGTTTTAATCCAGACTACGAAATGGAATAGTTTTCCTTTGCCAATCTCACTTTCTTTGGGTGGACAAGGGGATTATGTGATACAGGGGTGCCTTCATGTGGAAAGTGGAAGGATCTGCATGAATGGAAAAAGAGAATCAAAGCATGGAAGTTTCGCAGCCTTGCAATATGTAGCTTTTAATGAGTCAAGACAGTTTCACAGTGAATTAGCTTTTGGGCTAATGGTTAACCTACTGAAAACTGGAGCAAATTTGCTTCTGTGATGAGTGATAACCATATTTTTCTGTGGCTAAACTTATAAATATCAATGATATATTCATAATTTATATTTTATGTAAATTGCTTTCCTTCTTTGATCACATTTATTTTTGTTAGATACTTTATTTGTTTAGAGATTTATTTCTCTTATCCTAAAGATAACGCTGTTTTTAAAGAAATTCAATTGCTCTCTCTCTCTTTTCATCTTTAATATCATTGTTAGCTTAGCATCAAGAATATTCACTACTTTAATTTGTATTACATGCAGCTACTCATTATAAACTTTTTCCTCTTTTTATATTACTATGCATGCCTGTGCAGAAATATATTCCATTAGTGCTATCCTAATATTTCCATACTGTTTCCTAGTATGATTTGATTGCTTATTGTACCCTAGGACTATCATTAAGTGTTGTATCTTATGATTCTTGACTCTTGACAAATGTATCTTTTCTTTTATGTACACCAAGACAAATTCCTTCTGTGTCCAATCACACTTGGCCAATAAGGTATTCTGTTCTATTCTATTCTATTCTATTCTATTCTATTCTATTCTATTCTATTCCATTCCATTCCATTCCATTCTATTCTTCCATTCTAAACTCCAGACAAACACAAGACAACCTGAAAGAAACACATAAATTTCTAACCCTTTGGTACTGCCTAGTGGTTATCCAGATTTTTGCAACTTGGACATAGAAGCCCTGTCCTGGGTTAAGGCAGCCAGGAGGTTGAGAATGGCTGAAGTCATTCATTGGAGGCTACTGGTCGTAATAAAACATTTGAAAATGAAGTCAATGGGGAAAAAGGCCCCCAAACAAAACATGAAGCACCATGTAAAGTTTTAGACCTTTTAATGTATGCAGTGGATATTTGAGGCTATTATTTGAGGTTCAGGTTGAAGCCAAATGATTCCTCTGCACGTCCATGATCAGAATGAAATTGCCCAAGGTGGGTTCATCTAAACCAATCTGTAGCAACTTTAAGATGGGTGGATTTCAATTTCCAGAATTAAAGTTGACTGGCAAATTTTGGGAATTGATGTCCATACTTTTTAAAGTTGACAAGGTTGAGAAATACTGATCTAAACAAACTGAATAGCTAGAATCATGGGAAAGTGGCTTGGCATCTTTAGAAGAGTAATATTTAAAAGCTGAATTTAGATGGGTGCTTTGCATAGCTGTCGCCGAACACATTAACAGGGCATTTCTTGTGGGAAAAGGTCCAAGCATGGCCAATATGATTAATGATCAGGGATTGTGGAACTCTGTTCCAAAACATGTTATGACATTGAACCTATTATATTTATTAATGAAATATATTTATACTGTTGATCAGCCCATATCAATGAAGTGGTATTTCACTGAAGTGGAATACAAAAAATGGATAATTTTGTGACAGATTGTATCCCCTCTCTATGTTCCGTTAGATGAGAAGCTTGAACTCCTGTAAAGTTTTTTAGCCTAAATCCTTGATAAAGTGGGCTATTGTTGCTTATTGAAAGTTCTTTCTTTATTTGGAGAACTTTACAGCAACTCTATAACTGTGCTGAGGGAGATGACTGGTTCAAAGTCATCTAGTGAGTTTCTAAGGCTGAGGGTGGACTAGAGCCTGCATCTCCCCAGTCCTAGCGGAACATATTAGATACTGATACATGTTCTCCTGGAGTAACCTGGATATGTCTTTTGTTAGTAATAAGATGCAATGTTCTCTAATGCCATCAGCTTTCCAAAGATGCTGTCCTCTGTATAACAGCAAGATGGCGATGGCGAATAAGGAAACATGTCTTCTTAGAGAAAAAAAGAAAAAGTCCTGGCAGTGGCTACTTTATTATTAAATAAAGCCTTCTTATAATATAAGAAATCATCAAGGGAAATACAAATAGCATCAAATGAAGTAATTGCACTATACTAGCAAAGGGTAATCTAGATACGAAACAAATAGGAGGTCTTTAATCAGGATCACCAACAATCTATGAATAATGATTATTGCAGTCACCCTCAGAAGTGATTTTGTAAAAAATCACTGCACATATACAAAACGTGGTTATCTTTTGCCGTGGAGTGAAAAGAGTCCTTTTGTATGTGATAAGTTTCTTGCATCTGATCTGAGTTCAGGAACAAATGTGTATGATGATTCTGAAACAAGTAAGATCCCACCCTCCGAGGTCATGGACTTCTGAAGGCAGTATTGAGAAAACAAATCCTGGTGAGGACTAGTAACTTCTTGCCCTATTTGTGGGCTTGCCAGACCCACTTGAATGGACATTGCTAGAAACAGGTTTCTGAATTAACTGGGCTTTTATGCTTTTAGGCTATAATTTTGTGCATCACTGAACAAATATTATAGTGGGAGTGTCACTATGAAAGTTTAGCATCTGAAACTTACTCTGAACTACCCACTTAGCAAGTTAACCACAAGCACATTTTGTACTTGGAACAAGATGGAGGGCTTCTGTTCCCCCCCCCTCCAATTGGAGTGTCCAGTGAAGACACAGTGAGGAACGTGTATAAGTTACAAGTACTGTCTGGGCAGCACCTAAGAGTTTATAAATTAAGAGCAGTCCATCTTCCTCCTATGACTGCTCTACTCTTATTAAATATTTGGAAACATTTTTATAAGCTGGGTGGTGTTGTTAGTGTTGTTCCAGCATGGGATGATGGAGGGGAGGGTGACTATGAGCAGGAAAGGCCAGACCTAACTAAGGCAGTTGTCTGCGGCAGCAAAGTTACCTCATCATGAAAGGGCAGCAATGGTTAATTATTGCGTATGTTATTTCTGTATTTTTCTGCTAGGCCCTTGTGGGATTTTCTGCCTCACGTACTAAAATAACTTGGCTGGCTTGGCTACCAGGCAGATTGATTTGGGTGGATGATTGGCCAGCATTTGCTCCTTCAATTTGCTTTAAAAGTTGGCAAGGGCTAAACAGCAAAATGAATGGAATGACAAACAAAAGACATGAAATGGTTTGGGATGAAAATGTAGTGGTGGAATCTTGGGACATATATTGGAGATACTTTATAGGAATGATAGTGAGTTGTTGAAGAGTAGAACTGAAATATTAGCCTCTAAGAAAAAAATAATGATCAAAGTCATTAATTGTAGTGAGCCAGGAAGATGACCTTGAAGCAGATATTCAGAAACAGTTATGTAAACAAAGAGAGCAGAAGCATTCCTTAAGTCTTGGGAAGGGAGTGAACATTAAAGGCCCTGTCACATCGGCGAGGGTGCAAAATGTATGTAAAAAGGACACAGCGGACGAGAAAATGTTCCATCCGTTGTTATCGGCTCTCAAAAGTGCCCCAAATTTGCATAAAGAGAACGGACAACGCGAAACAGAAACGGATGGGGGAGGACGTAGCGAGGATGTTAAACGGATGCTCCACAGAAGCCTAGCGATGGAAGCGGATTGAAGCGGATGACACATCCGAGCAGGGCTTCCGGGGGAGCACAGGCGAAGCGGACGCGGCAGCCGGAAGGAGCGGATGCAGGGTGGATGCCTAGCGGATGAATCACGGACGCCTAGCGGATGCCTAGTGGATGCAAAGCGTTCACTGCACATGCGGGGAGGATGCATTGCATCAGCCCCGCGGATATAAAAGGATGCAGCTCGCAAGCAGGTCTACCATTCAGAGGAAAGATCTGCTGGCCAGACAAATCTCAGCAACAACCATGGGGAAGAAGAGGAAGCCTGTGCCATCATCTGCCAGCCCTGGCAAGAAGGACACGGGCCACCATCTCACTCCCTGGCCCTGACTGCTGCTTCTCTGGGGCTTCTGCTGCTCCAGGCTGAACTCTGCTGGTGCTGGTGCTTCTGCTGGTGCTGCTCCTGGGTGCTGGTGCTTAACTGCTGGTGCTTACTGCTGCTGGTGCGCTCATGGAGTTGCTGGTGTGCTTCTGCTTGGTGCTTTACTCGCTGTTGCGCTGCCCTGGTGCGTGGTGCTTTTCTGCTGGTGCTTACTCTTGGCTGGTGCTGCTGCATTTGGTGCTCGGGTGGCTTCTGAGTGGTCTTAACTTCTGGCTGGTGGCTGGTCCTGGCTGCAGGGCTTCTGCTGCGTGCTTCTCTGCTTGGCTGTGCTCCTGGTGCTGCTGGTGTGCTCTGGTCTGCTCTGCGTGTGGTGGCTGGCTGTCTTGGCTTGTCCGTGTGCTGCTGTTGGGCTGTCGGTGCTGGCTGGTGTGGTGGGGTGGTGGTGGTGTCCAGCCCGTGAGAGAAGCGCTCATAACTCCTACTGATGAGGGCCCAGAAGGCCTTGCGAGAGGGAGGAAGAGGTAATCAAGCGATAGGGAGGGGGACAGTATTCCATTCGAAGAGGAACATGGGATGAGGTGCTCGAATGGCTGAGGGAGAACGAGTACCTATGGCGGAAGGGACACAGGCTCTATCGAGACACCAAGCGGAAGCAGGCAGCTTGGATGAGAGAAGGCGGAGAGCCTGGGCTACACTTGGAGGTTTCTGTTCGGGTGGTGGAAGCACATGCACACCTGGTACGGGGAAGCTGCACCTCAAGAAGTCTGGCCTGGCCACGGTCAAGCTCACAGACCGGGAGACCTACTTGATGGCCAAGTGCAGCTTCTTGAGGTGAGGTTACCCGGAGGGCTGGATGGTGGAGCACCCCACTGTCAGACACCTCACTCCAGGCACCCCCCAGAGAAGCCAGTCCTCTTCTGGCCAAAAGTCAGTTCCTGTGTGCCAGGCAGGTATCTGTGGAAGCCCCCACGACAGAGACCCCCACGACAGCTGCACTCCCCATGGCGGAGCGCGTGGAAGGACCCCCCTGATCGCAGTTGGAGCAAGAATTGGAAGGCCACTGCCCACCGTAGAGACGCAACCACCCCCACCCTACTCGTCACCTTCCAGCAGAAAGCAGGCAGAAAGCCAGACCGGAGGACAGAAGCCACACTGTCCTGCTGGACGATCAGGGACACCATCATAAGCAGCGTAGATCTCCTCTCTCAGCTGTAGCAGCAGCCGCAGTACGCATCCTTAACAGAAAGGCCCTTCCTCACCTACGGGTCACACCAGAGCCCCTCATGGACATGTGCGGCGAAGTCACGCAGTACCAGGGTGATCAAAGGAGAGGATCACAGTCTTCTGCATCCTACCCTCCAGCCGCAGCTGAACGCCTGGCTCCGACCCAGTCCAGGTTTCTGCTCCTCTCCACCCAGGTGAGTCACCGCGGTCGCTAAGGCTTCGCACAGAGCGCCCGTCACCCTACCAAGGCCTAATGCTACCAGGAGTTCCACAGCACGAGGCGAGCCTCCAGTCCAGGCACAGGTAGCATCGCGACAGCCCACCAGTGGAGCTGTAGTGTCCACAGGACGCAAGATGCCACCGACGCACAGGAGTGCCCCGACGCAACTGCCGACCGGTGCGGGACGAAGCCACTCACTGTTGGCTGCTGGTCCCCCCGAGCGTCCGCTGCAGACTTTCATGTGATCGGTCTTGGGCTGCCACCCAAATGTCGGTAGGAGCGGCTTCTCAACATCACAGGGACTGATTGCAGCTTCTGGGCTTGCCTGCGTGACAGGCGCAATCCGTCTGCTGGGATAGATTGTTCTCTGTCGTGGGTCCGTTGTAGGCCTTTAATGGCCGGTGACCTCATGGACGCGGTAGGTGCCTCGCTGCGAAGCTAGCTGCGACATTGTCAGCTGGACTTGGCCGCTAGACTGTGGAATGGCAGCGACTGTCGCAGTGACTGCTCGAGGAGCAGTCGTTGTGTGTTGTGTCTCTTACACCCGAATGCACCTCAGACCAGACTGCCAGCACTGCCACCCTCCACAGCACCTTGGACCCTTCACCCCTGAGACTATGCACACCTCAGATGACGAGAAGAGTGCCAGAGACTGGTTGCTACCTGTTGACTTTATGTTTGCTTGGGACACTTTACTTGGGTCATTTTGCTTTTACAGTTTGTTATTAATAAAGTTATTTTTGCTTCACACACTTGGTTCAGTTCTTTTAGTCATAAAGTCTTGGTGGAAACTTTTAGAATGGTTTAAGCCTTTGCATGCTTGTGGGATGGGTAAGGATAGCAGCGCTCCGGGATGGGCAGGGATATTCGCGCCTGTGGAATGGATATAGCTGTGGGATGGGGTATAGGATGAGCAGTGGGATGGGCAGGGATACCTGAGGGTGAGGTGTGGTAATACGTGTGGGATAGATAAACCTCCAGTGCAAGCATAGTGGGACTGTATGGTCCACCCTCCCAGGTGCCCACACCTATGGCCCTTTATTATCAATAAAATGTAATTATTCATCAACACATTTCAACATAAACACAACTCTTTATTAAATGCCCTGTTCATGTGTAGGGCCACTCAACATACATGGCACAATCTCATCAGTGTGGATGAAACAGGCTGAAGGAAGCATCCATTAAGCATCTACCATCCTGTCTTGCCACTCCACTGCTCCAGCTGGGGAGTTGCACCAGTGTTTCAGGAGGTTGCGCTGCTTCTTCCTTCACGTGAAGCTCTGTTGGGGCCTTGCATATCCACAGTATCTATCAGTTTCGCCCTTGCCTCCATTCACCAGGCTCATGTCCCCATTGCCTTGTTGGAGGTCCATGAGCCTGTCTGCCAAGACTGGTAGGCGGGTGCGCATGAAATTGTGCAGGATGCAGCAAGCTTCCACGATCCTCCTCACGGTCTCTGGGCGATGCTGCATGGTGGTGAGAAGTACCTGGAACCTGTTGGCCAGGATGCCAAAGATTCTCCACCACTCGTCTTGCCCTGGACAGCCTGTAGTTGAAGATCCTCTCTTCATGGGTGAGGCATCTGGAACTGTAGGGCTTCATGAGGTAGGTTCTGAGGAGAAGGCGTCATCCCCCACGATGAAATAGGGAACATCTTGTGTGTCGTTGGGCAGGGGGTCTGGATCTGGGAAGCCATGATGAGGTTGCGTTCCAGCCCCTCCTTGAGGTGACTGGGCTTGTATACCTGAGCATCTGAAGCTGACCCGTTGCCTGAAGCATCGATGTACATGAACTTATTGTCAGCATCGACCATGGCGAAGAGGATGATGCTGAAGAAGCCCTTGTTAGTTGAAATAAGTGGACCCCGACTTGGCTGGAGCTTTGCAGGCCAGTGCTTTCCATCTATGGCTCCAACGGTGGGGGGAAGTTCCACTTCTGACCACTGCTCTGCAACTTTCTTCCAGCCTTCTTCAGTGGAGGGGCACTGGAGGAGCTCCTCCAGGTATTCTTCAATGATGGCCTGCACCACTTCTCTGACACAATGCTGATGGTGTTGTGTGGCACCCTCCAGGCATACTGCATGTTCCTGTACATGGTCCCTGAGGCCAGGTGCCACGAGTCAGTGCCACCTTCAGCCAGGGTCCAGGCTCGGCTGGAAGTTGGTTTTGCCTTGGTCAATCTGGGTTCTCAGCCACTCCACAACTTCGTCAAACATGGCTGGTGGCATCCTCATGAAGTTCTGGAATGCACGAGGGCTTCATTCCTCAGCTCACGCATCAGCTTGTCATACAGTCCGTACTCGGCTCTTCTCGCGATCCATCTTCAGACCAGACACTTCTTGGCTGCCTCCTTTTCTTCCCGAAGAACAGGTGAAAGAGCCTGTAGAGGGTTTCCCACTGTTGTAGAATGATGGCGGCTACCAAAAGGAGTGTGCGATGATCCATGGTGGAGATGACTGGATGCTGTGGAAGAGCAAGATCAAGATCAAGGCTGAAGAGGTCTGCACAGCAGGGCTGCTGGACTGAAAGTGAGATCCAGGTGATTTCTCCCCCTTTTTATAGAAAATATAGGTTTTTCCCATCCTGTCCGCTTTCTCACATACTGTCGTTCCACATCCTCCAGGCATCCTCCAGACATCCTAAATTTCCAAGATATGTCCCCTATATGAACGTTTTTTCCGTTTTAATGCTTTTAATGCTGCATCTGCTTTTATCCTTTCTACGTCCGTGCTACTAACGCTGCGTGTCCGTTCCGCATCCGTTTCGCTTCATCCCTGTGTCCATTTTCTGCTGGAGCGGATGTGAGTTGCGCAGATGTGCAGCAGATGCCTAGTGGATATAGTGGACGAGTAATGGATGACAACGGACGTATAGCGGATGTTATACTTGGGTCAGTCCTATAAATATGAATAAAGCAGCAGGATTTTACACCTCTTTTTTTAAAAGACAATTTTCTTTTGGATGCTATGCCTATTATCTCTATAGTATTAGTATGCATATTTTCAAGGTTATTTTAAACAAAAAGGCAAATTGTTTAATTTCTTCTTTCAGCCTGTTGCAACATGAGAATCAAATGTACAAATCATGACTTTGACTAGCTTCAAAAAAGGTTAAACCAATTAACGGAAGCCATTGGAATCAATGGCTATGTGTGTCCATTGTGTTCCTCTGAAGGACGTTTGTTGGGAGACCAGTTGGCTTCCTTGTGAACTTGGTTGTCCATTGTGAGAACAGACTGTTTATGAACATTCTTAAGGGTAGTGAGAGCACCTAATCAATAAAACCTTCCCCTCCATTTTTAATGTCATTTTGATCGGTAGGTTTTCTAACATCGATAAGGACTTTGAAGAATTGGATCCCTAGATTGACAGGATAGCTTGATTATTAGTTTTCTGGATAGAAAAGAAGTAGAATAAATGTTGAAAAATTACTAAAAATATGTTTGGTCATGACTGTAAGTGGAAGAGAGAAAAGGGGAAATTGTAGTGATAGGAAAATATGTGATGTATTTGCAAAGACCTATAAGTCAAAGAAGAACCTGATGTTACACTAACTAGAGGAAATAGGGATGTTCAAAAACCCTTCAGTTTAGGATAAATCTCGCCATACACAGTTTGATAGTGACAGAGAGTTGTGAGGAAAATTCAGAGGCAAACATGACAATGGCCAAATCAAAAGATCTCTGGGGAGTATGTGCATATGTTACTCTATCTTTAAATTTTTAAAATAAATAAATAAATTAAAAAGTGTGCATTGATAATCCTGTCAAGCCCTGTATTTCCACAGGTAGTCCTCAACTTACAACTACAATTGAGCCCCAAATTTTTGTTGCTGAACAAAACAGTTGTTAAGTGAATTTTGTCCCATTTGTGACTCTTCTTGCCAGAGTTGTTAAGTGTATCACTGCAGTTGTTAAGTTAGTAGCACAATTGTAATTGAATCTGACTTCCCCATTGACTTTGCTTGTTAGAAGGTCGCAACATGACTCTGGGACACTGCAACAGTCATAAATATGAAACATTTGCCAAGCATCCAAATTTTGATCATGTAACGCGGGGGTGCTGCAATTGTTATAAATGTGAAAAACAATCTTAAGTCCTTTTTTTCAGTGTTGTTGTAACTTCAAACAGTGACTTCCATGAATGGTTGAGGACTATCTGCAGTTTCCATTATGTGATTTTGAGCATGTACTTGTGTTCAAGGAGCACGTCAGGGATGGCTGTGAAGAATGTAAAAAGAGACTGCCAAAGACAAAAAAATGAAACCAACCCCCCCCCCCCCCCCCCCNACCCCCCCCCCCCCCTCAATCCAGAAGAAAGCAAGCTGGATGTTAGACAAATGATGGTAATTGCCAAGAAGAAAAGGGAAATCAAAACCAAGGAAGGCAAAGATCACAGGAAGGAACATAAAGTCCTATATAAAAACAGAAGTTGGAATTTGAAGAAAGAAGCAGGATAGAAAGAGTATCAATGCTTGTGAATATCAGTGTTTGAGAAGACTCCCAAGAACACTATGGATAGCCAAGACAACAAAGAAATGGATTTAGAAAAAAATCAATCTAGAATTATTATTCATTGACCAAGCTCAAATTATCATATTTTGAACATTACTTGAAGAGCTCTTTTGACAAATGTATACCATAATTTTTGGAAAGGTAGAAAAAAATAACCAGCAGCAATAGGTGAACCGTTGGAAGATTTGAAGGGTCAGGTGGGGACAGATCATTATTTATTTATTTATTTGTTTGTTTGTTTGTTTGTTTGTATGTATGATTTGTCAAACGCTTACAATATAATAGAAATAAGAATAAACATAAGTATAAATATATGAAATAGGTACGAATAATTAGAGACAATAGGACAGGGATGATAGGCACAATTGTGCACTTAAGCACGCCTGGAAAAGATACAGTACTGACTTGATGGCACATAATACACACTAATTAAAACTGTTAAGCAATCTTATACTCCATAATTCAGGAAATATTATATTATTACATTTTATATGGAATATATGTTTACTTCTATTCTGTCACGCTCTCATCATATGCAAAATAAATAATAACAATTCCATGTGACTTTCAATCAAACCCAAAAATACTCAATTGTTGGGTATTTTGAAAAATTATTATTTTGGAAGATTACCCTGAATCCCAAAAGGCATTTGTATCTCCAGAGTTAGTAAATCCTCTGGCATGTTTCTCTCAGACTATGCAGCTATTTTACCAGTGAAGACTTGGCATATTGATTTAAAAATTTGCTATTGTACATGTTATGTTAATGTATTGATATACTCCTTTCAGATTGATTCCAATGCTAATGTGATATACAGTATTTGAGTCTACAATAGGGTTGGGATTTTTTTTTTAGTAAAAAGGAAGACATCTTTTGAATTACAATATTATTTGAGGATAAAGTATTACTTGTCTAGAAACAAATGTTCCATGAAAATTTGACTGCATATGTCAGGATTCTTATAATAGGCTAGCTGATGGCTTAGCTGCAATAAAAATACATTAAAAGAGAATCTTATCATCAGGTTTCTGTTTTAAATAGAAAGACAAACTTATATTACAAGCCGCGGCACTCCCCTCCACTGGTGGATGGATGGAATGGGGGGGGGATTCTGTATTTGTATCTCTTCTGTATTATCTCTTTTTTGTGTTGATGCTCAGATTGGATGCAAAGTTTCTTCAAACTTTGTATAGTACCTGATGTACTATTACTTTTTAGTGTATTAATAAGCAACCAGGAGGGATATGAAATTAGTGAAGGCAATGCTTTGTTCCGTTTAAATTTTTAGTCAAGCTCTTATTGTAAGTGGTGTGATATAGTCACAATAAAATGTATGTAAAATCAAGAATACATATGTTGATTTTTACATTAGAAAATCCAGAATCACTTTGGATTGTAAGATAGTAAACTAAAATAAATAAACAAATAAACAAACAAATGAATATGTAAAAAAATTAAGTGGGTAGCTATTTACAAATCTAATTGGCATTCCAATTTTCTAGTTTTTAGGAAGTGCATTACCATTCAACTGGAATTTTGCTATGAATGCTGTTTATATAGTAGGTGATGGTCAGGTGACTGTAAAAGCCACTAGACTTTGTGGAAAAAAGATGTTTTTGTCTCTCTTTTATGTGTGTGTCTGTGTGTGCGTGATGGAGAGGGAGGGAGGGAGAGAGAAATTTTTATAAATTCTGGTTGCTGTCTAGAAGTATAAGAACTATTTTTTAAATAGAGCATACGCCTATTTTCTAAATAGCCCCTCTCATTTCCATTTAAGCTCCCTTTTTTCATTTCATCTTTTCTATGGTAATGTTAGTGCATACTTAATACTCAGCTGCCCTATGTGGCTTATAGATTTCATAAGTCTGCCCAGCTTGAGAGACAGTGTTATACCCAGCCTCTTTCCTGTCCACAGGAACTGGATATGTCAGTAGAGAACATCTAAAAATATCCTCATTTCCTTTAGACATCAGGGATAACTGCTTCCTGAACGCAGGGATGCCTGTCTTTACCACTAGATCTATCCTATCTTGGTCTTCCTCTCTTGCACCACCTGTTATCCATCCGTTTATGGGTAAGATCTGTGAAATCTTTGCTTTAAATCCCTCCTGTACTTTTATGTCTGGAAAATTTTGCTCATGGCATAAATATTCCAGTGCTCATTAAATAAATGTTCCAATTCTCATTAGGGATCCTGTTCTCTAAAATCATCATAGGATGACTTGAGTACGTAGTTGCCACCAAGTGTTTGATGTGCATATGAAAGACAAGCCTTCTAAGAAAGTTGCATTTTCCAGAGTTGCCAGCCAGCTGGATGTAGTCGTGGTGCTGAAAGAGAGAGGAGGCAGAAGTCTGGTCTCTCTCTCTCATATAAAGGGCAGGCAGGGATGTTGCTCTCAATAGTGTAGTCATATGCAGGACACATCAGGTAAATAAGACTGATCATGTCCTCCCTAAATGAATGGATTCAAATTACTGAGGTTTTTGAACAGAGCAAATTAAAAGGTGGCATACAAACTACTTGAAGCAGCAGAATCGAATTAATTCAGCATCGAACAAGTCCATTTCCTGAAGTATTTTTTTTTTCTTAAAGCAGCTCTTTACCCCTTATTTCCCCATAATATAAAAGTTGATTTCTGCAGGCACTTTTTCTTAACATGCAGACACTGGAATAGCAGACAGCAAAATAGCCAATTCCACTCTCATTGGTGGACTCGAGAAATTTGCACACCCAGTGGGAACATATTTATTATCTTTACTGTCAAGAGTACAACATGTGTACAATGAGATTGGCTGAGCCTCCCTTCACGCACCAACCCCCCCAACACAACTCACAGTGAGGACAGAAGTCCCTAAACCAGGTCCAATCTTATTACACTATGTGACTTTGTTGCACAACGTGCAGGTCTATCATACTATGTTGACATGAAGTTAGTTTTCCATTTAGAAGTCTGATAGCCCATGGTAGAAACTGTTCTTCAGTCAGTTGGTGCAGCTGGCTATGCTTCTATATCTCCTACCCGATGGTAGGAGAGTGCAGAAGTGCTGACTGGGGTGTGATTCGTCTCTGAGAATTTTCCTCACTCTTCTAAGGCAGCAAGCCCTACTGATGTCATCTAGTGGTATCAGGGAAGAGCCCACAATGTTCTGTGCTGTGCTCACCACCCTCTGTCTTTCTATCTGTGGCTGTCAAGCCAGCACCATAATGCAATATGTGAGGACGCTTTCTATCGTGGGCCGGTAAAAGGAGGTCATGGGTCATTGTTCCACTTTATTCTTTTGTAAGACCCGAAGGAAATGAAGTCTCTGTTAGGCCTTTCTGACCACCTGGGTTGTGTTGATTTTCCAGGTAAGATCTTCACTGTGGTAGATTCCCAGGGATTTAAAGGAGGAAACTTTCTCCAAACAGCCCCGCTCAATGTAAAGTGGGGTGGGTTCTGGCTGACTGATGAGAGGCTATGACAAGGAAATGGTTGCATAGGTAGTTCTCAACTTACAACAGTTCAGTTACAACTTCACTGAAAAAAATATAACTTAGGATCATTTTTTACACTTAAAATCATGACAGCATCTCCATGGTCATGTGATCAAAATTCAGATGTTTGGTAGCTGGCTTGTATTTATGATGGTTGCAGTGTCCTGGGATCATGTGATAATTTTTTTAACCTGGTTTGATCTATTCAGGGCATTCAGTACTCACTTGTAAAGGCTGGCCATGATAAAATACTTCACTAAAGATGTGATAGTCAATGAACGAAGAGTTTTGTAGTAGTACTGTTTGATAGGAAATATTGTTGTTGGTAGCCATTTTTTGTAAAGGCCTGAAAAGAGGCTACAGCTCTGATGCTGAATTTGATGCTCACCAAATATTCTGAAATAATTCCTATAACTAGGCCAGTGTACTGTGATTTCTAGTTGGCAGAGGCAGGTTGCAACATCAGTATACACAGGAGAAAACTTTGCTGCTCAGGAAAAACTGCAGGAGAGAATAGAGTCATGGAGTGCTAGTCTTTGGTCACCAACAGGAAATGGTCCTGGCTCTTTGGACTGCAAAGGTCTCAAAAATTGCCCTGAAGTTTTGCTGGAAGAGCTGAAGTGGCAGGGTAACTCATGGTATTAGAATGTCCAATTATTACCCATCTGAATTGATGAAAACCCCCATTTTCCAGTGTACAAAGAAGTTGAAGCTCCTCAACCTGAGATGCTCTAGGCCCATGATGGCGAACCTATGGCATGCGTGCTGGAAGTGGAATACAGCCATCTCTCCGGGCATGCCAGCCGTTGCCCATTGCTCTTCCACGCATGGGCACCAGCCAGCTGGTCTTCGCATGTGGAAGTACTGGAAACCAGAAGAGCAGCTTCCTGGTATGCATGTGTGCCAGGAAGCTGAGCTTCCAGTTTCCAACATGCCAACTGATCTTCACATGTACATGCATGCCAGAAACTGGAAGACCAGGTGACCGGCGTGTATGCACATGCCGGAAACCAGAACCTCAGCTTCCCAGTATGTGCATGCACAAGCAGGGGAGCTGCTCTTCCAGTTTCCACTGTTCCTGATGCATGTGCCAGGGAGCTGCTCTTCTGGTTTCCGGCACTCCCCCATGTGCATGTCCCCCTTTTTTGCACTTGGTGCCCAAAAGGTTTGCCAACACTGCTCTGGGCACTGTCCCCTTTTGTATTGGAAAAAAAAGGCATTTTGCAAAGAAGAAAGGCTGTTTTTAATTGAATTTTCTCTTGAGTTCCAACCCACAATTTCTTTGGTAAGAGTCCTTGGCATTTGTAGAAAATGTTATAATTCAGGGCTATAGCTGAGGCTTTGATGGAGGTAGGAATTCCAGTCCTTTGTGGCTTCCCCAGAAAGCTTCATCTTTAAATTCCTGAGTCATGGTTTTCAATTCCTGGTCATGAGGTTTGGATTTAAGCACCATCTCTTATGCTAACACAGGGATTTTTACACAGGGAGAAAATGCACAGCAAAGACCGAAATGTTACATTTTCCAGCCTGGGGCAAATCTCTTGGCTCCCTAGAGTTAACTGCTGATGGTACTAAGGAGATGCAAGGAGTCTGGATTGTGTAATCGCTGAGTAACTTGTATCCTCCAGCTGGCAAACAAAATGGCAGGCTTTGTCTAGAGTCAAAGGGCATAAAGATGGGGGATGTGTACCATTTGGCAATTTTAAAACTTGGACTCAGTGCCTTTATGGTGGGAGCTTTAGACAACTACATTCCGTTATGGAATAAGCACAGTGCCTTCTGGATTATAATTACTGTATAGCAATTTAATGTACAGCAAGAGTATGTGTAACGATGTGCTTGTTCAATCAGCTTTTTTGACTTTAGAAGAGGTTGCAAAATAAAGAAATGCTGTGATGGACAGTTGTCTCTAGAGGGCTCCTGAATGCCCATGTGTTCTGACCCAAGTCATGCTGGCAAGACAGAGGTTAAAGAGGGTCTGTTTATTGCTTATTTATGGCAGTTACAAACAACCACAACAGTGCCAGTGAAGCTCTGCCTCAGCCCTGTTTTTCCTCAGTCTGGATTCACAAACTAAGTACCAGCTGACCTAGGAGGCAAGAGGTAACAATACTAACAAGTCCAGAGTTCCAGTGACCAAAACACAATGCAAGAGTGTGAAGTCCTAGAGTCAAGTCCAGGTCCACAAGAGATTCAGATTCAGAGTCCAAATTATAGTCCCAAATTCAAACAACAGGATCCAGAGAAGCAGCACATCAAAACAAGCAGGATTCCCAATAAACAGATTTCCCCCCAGCACCTTGTTAAATCACCTTTCCCAACTGCTCCTTGTGAGGACGGTGGGGCTGCTTCCTCACAAGCAACCTCGCTGATCTCCTCTGCGCCTCTTTCCGCTCTGCTCTTCACATTCGCAGATTGGAGGGGAGGGAGCTGTTTCTCATCAGAGATGGTGTGGAGTTCGTCATCTCTGCTGGCACTCTGCAGCTGCTCCACTCCTGCAAGTGGCTCTCCATCAGGTTGGCCACCACCTTCCCCCCATTGCCAGATGGCCCTGGGACTGCCTTGTCCCTAGCGCCTGGACTCTCAACTTGGAGGATTGTATCCTCCCTCATCTTCTCCTCCTCTGAACCGGGATCCAACAGAGCCATGACACCATGCCAGCCCAGATATGACCCTGAATCGGTGGCTTGTTCATTGTTCCTTTGGGGAACAGTGTCCAGCCCTCACTGTTAGGCTTATATAAGGTTACTAAAATTATTTGCATTTATATTTTAAAATGTATAGCTCTTTTTAACAATGTAAATATTTCCCCACATCAATCTTGCAAGGGGGGGTTAGATGGAGTGAGGATGATGGTATATATCCTATTCACACTAATCTTGTCTCTTTACTATTGTAGTAGCTAAAGTAGTACCTAGGTAGTAGGTACTTAAGTAGGAAATTAACTAGGAGATCAGGGTAAATGGCATACTTGTCTGCTGGGCAGAATATTATGACTTCTTGTTAATATTCTGTGTGAGTATACACTTTTCCTGAAGTGTCCTACTTCCCAGAATTAGTTGCTTGCATGATGGAAATGGGGCATTTCTTTCAATGGAGATCAGATTAAAACACTAATACCAGAGTACAAGTAATCAAATAAATGGGATTCAGACCCCCCCCAAGGTTAATTCTTTCAACACATTATTTATATATATCAGCAAATTCATTCTATCTTATTCATTCTACCTATAATATGCAAATATATCATGCAAATGTATGATGCAAATATAAAACAGACATGAAACCATCTGCATTCTTTTTAATCTTTATATCTTTGCCTTCTCTAATGTTTGTATTATATACGACACATGCTTTTATTTTTAAATACCTTTTTTTTCATTTTGTCTATACAAGAAACCATTTGTGTTTATCTGTACTTACGACCTTATTTGAAACTGTAAATTCCAGAAAGTATCTTCTAGCAAAATAAGCATAGTCAGTGTAATCATTAAAAAAGGACAAAGTGTCTTACCTGCATTGTATAGAGAATCAGTTTTATATGCTTCTGTTGGTTCATTAGATTATATAACTTAGTGTGAAAGGCATTTATAATTAATTCCTGCTACTTTGACATTGGACCATCCTAACTTGACTAGTCTGATTAGAGCAGTCTATAGTTATGGACCTATGGGTGAATCACAATATTCAGAGGTGCTGTTCCTACTCCAAATTTAAGTTGGATTTTTCATTTTGTTATCCTAATGTAGTACCTAAAGTATCAACATCAAACACATCATTGGCAGAGAGGCTGCTGAGTGAAATCTGTGAATGAAGTAGATAGTCAACATATCCAAAAGGGGTTTTAAAATATGAAAACAGCAGAGAAATTCATTGATATCCTCCTTTTCTCAACCTATGCAAATCTTTGTGACTGCATGAATAATTTGCTACTTTCCCAATACATGCATTTCAAGATGCAAATATTTCACTACATGAAGTCTTATATTTTGCCATATTAATATGATTTGAAGGAGAAATATAACCACTCATTTCAAGAGTGTCATTTGTTTAGGTCTGGAGTTAAAAGTATTGCATAAAAGCTTTTGTTTGGACAGTGACAATATTTCTGTTCTCCAAAAATGATTTGTTTACGGAGTAAACCATGCTTGTTTGGGTTCACATAAACGAGGTCATTTCCCTACTTGTGACTTTAAAGTGCTGTTGTGCCAGAATCTGAGTAGTAAGAATAGGCTTTATATTGATTCAACAACAGTTGGGTGATGTTATAAAAACACTGTAAATCATTAGTGAGGAAATGACCCAAGTCAAACATAGGCTTGTTTGGTTTTCATTAACAGGTCTATCTGGCTCACAGCAGTCAGTCTTTAAAAGCTCCCTTGGTAGTTTGACATGGGTGCTCAAAGTGTTAGGAGTGCCCTTTTGGATCTTCTTCATCAGGTCTGAATCTCCCTCCTCCCCCCAGTGCTTGCTTCTTGAATGTGCTAAGAAAAGGCCATGCAAAGATTATTCCTGGGGTACATTACAATTACACCTACAGCAATATTGTGCCAGAGAGTAGAGGATGTACCTTCTTTCCAGAACAGACAAGATTGCAGTGGTGTCTGTGGAAGAAATTTGGGGAGGGAGGAGAGAAAGGAAATCGCAGGGCATGATAGTGCTATGACATCACTTATGACAGGCTACATGGGAAGCTTCTGGGAATCTTAAAGATAAATAAAGACCATCACTTTAAATTATTTCTGTGTAGAAGCCAATAGACTAGATTTATTGGAGCACAACTGAAGGAAATTGTGTAATTAGGCTGATATTTTTGCATTTTCACGTTTCTCATTGTTTTGCAAACTGGACTCCTTCAACAAATAGAGGGTCCAACTTTTTGTAAGGTAGAATGCACACAGTAACAACTTTCCTTAGCAGCAACAATAGAAAATTGGCAGGATTTCTATGGCCTGGCTTTTGGCCAAAGGTCAAAGTGAGTGTTAGAATGGCTGTTGCTCTGAACCTCTTTCCCTTCTCTTCCTTATAACAAGGTGTGGCATGCTATCTTTAGACAATGTTTTCGTCCTGCCCCCACTCCACCGCAAACTATGTTAAGTAGGGATCAGGAGGCATACAATGTGGTGACATCACACAGGATTATTGAAGTTTTTAATTTCCTCATTAAAAAATGAGGAAAATAGAGACGAGATGCAAAATAATGAGCCACTCCCAGTGTCTTTTAAAAAATAGTTTGGCCCTGTAATTCCAAACCAGTGCTTGCAAAACAACAACTTGGGCCAAGTTTTAATTACAATGCATAGAATGTAGGTCATCTTATTTGGATAAGAAATCACTTTCCTACATAACTGAAAAGGGAACAGTGGCTAATCTGAATTAGGATTATGAAAACTCTGGATGACAAGCATATTTATAAAAAGGAAATTGCAAGACAGATTCCTGGAAATCAAATTTAGGTTTGCAAAATCATACCTCTTCTGAGGGTATAAATGGGATTATCTTTTGAATTATATAGAAAAGGACCTAAAACATGCATTTTGGGTAACTGTTAAGTCTTGGAAGCCATGCTCAAAATTCTTCTCCTAGCCCGTTCTTAGGAAATACAAGTAATTTGCTTGTGCTAATTGTTGATTTAATAAAAATTCAGATTTTGAGTGTGTGGATGGAGAGAATTTATCTTGTTTCTGAATCCCAAGGCAAGATTTCAATGAAATCACAAAATTATAACCAAGATCAAAACCAAACAACCTAAATCCCACAACCTTCAATCTTAATTTCTCGTTATTAAAATAAGTTACTTCAGAAATTCAACCAAACTTCCCCAAAATTGTTGGTTATTTTTTCTTAATTTTTCCCCTTCCTTTTTTAAAAAACAATTAATGCTTGGAACATGAACTCACTGAGACATTAACTTGGAAGTGTCCTGTGATACATGTGATACCTTTGTGACATAAAGTCACACCCAGACAAGTTTGAAAATTAAAGTGAAAGCTCTAAATTTAAGGTTTATATTTGGCACTTCTAGCTTGCCATGAGATTTTTCGTTTAAATTTCAAATGCCTTGAAATGTGATAGTCTTGTCAAAATTACATTGTTCATGATTTTGCGCAGCTATTTTTGATGGATGTGAAAGAAATGAGTAAGATTTTCATTCTGATGAAGGGAGGAAACCTGAAAACACAATGAGTTTCAATTCTATTTGTAAAAACTTAAAAATGTTTTAGTTTAAGGTCTTCATTTAGAGTTGTAGGGATAGAAATGGATATTCTATAGATTTTTTTAGAGTTAGTCAGCTTTTAATTGAGGACTCTAATCCTGTGGATCTGTTTAATAATGAAAAAAGAACCTTTCTGGATCTGAGAAGATTCCCAAGCAGGACAGGAATACGAATCTTCTCATGCTGCCTTATCCTGAAGGAAATAATTATGAATAGTCATTATCTTCCACAATTTCTTCTTAGAACTATCCATTGTCATTCTTCTAGTACCCAATGTTACTACTGTATATCTAGAATAAAACAATCTGGATGACCACACGATGGCAACAAATGATTGGATTTGTCTCCCACTGCTGCTAATGGTATTCTGAATTTCTGCAGCCAAATTCTGTATTTGTTTTGAACCAATTTACATTTGTAGCTTTTTCAACTAGGACCAACTTGGTGCTTGATCATAGTTTATCTTGGACTAATCAGCTTTTCATCCTAACGAGTGAAACACCTTTCCCAATATAAGTGCTTTTATTCAGTTGTCCTTTCCCACATCTAAATAGACTTCCCCCCAAAAAACAAGTTTTTCAAATGCTTACCTGCTTTCTTCTAAAAAAACCATTTGTTAACAAACTTTTGTGGAAAAGTACAGGCAGGATTTATTTGATTTGCTGATGCTGCCAAATTCAGAAAGAAGTATCAACATCCTTCAGGATGTACACATTTCCCTCCCCATATTTATACTTACACACTAGCCCTTTCCTTATTATCTGGTTTCTAATTTATTTTAACAAGCCTTTTAACATATGCTACTGATTGACAAAATTTTCATGGAACCCTGTTTCTAATACGCTGATCTGTAACCATTTAATTTATTAATGCAAGTTGAGTGGTGGAAAGAAAAACATCTTACCTAAATCCAGATGAAATTACAAGGGTTTGCTTGATTATAGTCTATGTAAGATAAAAACATATTCAAGGAAACTGAGGGATATGACATTCTGCATTAAAACCAAAACATTCAATATTATTTTACATCAACAAGGCTAGAAATCATTTCCAAACTGACTTTTTCTTAAATGACTGTTTTCTGGGTTAAAACCCAATGACCATATAGCCTGATTATTTTTTTATTTGAAATTATCCTATTTTGGCTTAGCGAAGGTGTTGAAATTATCCTTTTAAGATCAACTGTTCTTTGAATTTTCTCAGCTTTCTAAGGTATGGGAAATGATGCCAGAGACATATTTTTGCTGCAGCACTTACATCAGTTCTGAAAGGGTGTGGAACATTTTGAAATAAAAAGTTTCAAATATTCCAAATTCAAACTTACATTGTTTTGAAATTGGACAAAATACTTTTATTTGGATTTTGGTATAAATTCAGTTGTTTCAAATGGTGGCAATTCTATGCTCCAATCATAGAATGCAATGGGAAGCTTCAAGTAGTCCACTTTCTAGAAGTATTTCAAAAACTTTCTTGAAAGGTTGGGGGGAGGAAGTCTTGAGAGTGGGTTTTGACTTTTGTTTTGAAAACTTTCTTAATCACTTTAAATAAAACAGGTTTTGTTTCATTCTTTCTAATTTTAACATAGGGATCCAACATTTTTGGTTTGGTCAACCAGACCTCCATTTATTGCTTTCAAGCAGGCTCACTAAACAACCTTATTTTTAGTGGTCTCAGATCTGACTCTGCTCTTCCACAAAAACCTATGTTTAAAAACTCAGTGGAATGTGATGTATCTTCTGCTACTTTTTATAACATTTTGTAGAAAAGAATGAACGATAGCTTTTGGTGTATTCCCACCATGGGAACTCATTCTTACAATTAGAATTATGGGGAAGATGTCATAATGAAGAAACATTTCTTTAGAATCAAGGTAGGATTTCTTTCTCATAGAACTAAGCAAGCACTAAGCACTTGCTTAATTATGCCAAAGCAACCCTGAGCAAGCTTCCCTTCAAGTAAGTTAAGTTTTGAATGCTCTGGGTCTTTGCCTGAACAAAACTACTGTATATACCCCAAATGATATGCTTTGTTCTGAATTATGTCTATAATTAAAAATATTTTTTTTTTGTTAGGGTGTGACTAAGTCCCTTAGTGGACAGCTGACTTTTTTATTTTAAAAATTTCAAGTAAATAGCTATACACATCTTGATAAAACTATTAGGTTAAATGTACTTGTATATGTTCGAAATGAATAATGATAAATAAATGATTGATGCTGTCAATAACTTTATGGAGTGTATAAAATTATAATTTCCTTGATCTAAACAATAACAAAAATGTACTTGTGGCATGAATATATACAACACAGGTCCTAACATATATTTAAATTACCTTAGCCAGCAGTGCTCAGTTCAATTTTTTTAAATGGAGAAAATATAATAAATAAAAATGTTAAATATTTACATTAAAAGAGTATGTCGAATCAGTAGATGAACACATATATCCAATTTTCACAGAGAGAAAAAAGGAAAATTAGCCTTGTGAGATCTCCCTCCCCCCAAAAAATCTTAACGTTATTTGTGAAACAAATATTAACATCACTAGATCACAGAAGATAAATTATATGCACACTGAGATGATCTGCTGACATTCAATGGTACATACATGTTTAGATTCCCAGAGAGACTTCTCAAAGACTGAAATTTAGAAGTTGGGAATCATACTAATAAGATTTTTGGGCTTTTTAACTTCTGTGTGATGATTTATTTTGAAGTGGTCACAATTCTTCCTCTATCAGTTCATTTTCAAAAAGGGTACATATCATTTTTCATACATTTCATTGTTTTAAAGGGTGATTTAGGACTGTGACCATCGTAATCACAAAACCTGTTTCCCTTCTAAAAATGCAAATATTTCCTAGCTGCAGATACAATGCAATGTCCTTATACGTTTTTCTATCTATGTTCATCAAAGAGGAATGGGTTTCATTTGAGATTCCTAACCCTGGTATCTTCATATTTCCATCCACAGCTTCATAGTGGAATTTGAAGTCCATGCTAGGTTGTGGAACAATAATTTTAATCAAGCTGCTCTATTTCTGCAATTTATGACTTATCCAGTCAGTATAACATCAGGACTACCTTTCTATATTCTATGCATATAAACAACTGCAGTTGATCCAAAGATGTACTTATTAGGAAAATCTTAGGTATGAAACTCTTTGTGAACAAGTAACTTAAGGTCTAGTCTTTCCTTCTAAGATACCTGAACAGCTAACATTGCCTTCTCCAAGCTATGATCATTCAAATGAGTTGGCTTAGAAATAGTACAATCCCCATCCAGCAATATGGGACTTGAAGCTCAACACATCCAAGTTTCTACCAGTTTGGTAAAGTTGGCTATAATATACCCAAAATATTTTAGACAGTCCTGTTTTCCCGAAAGGTTGAACACTTTTCTAAAAGATTTTAGGAACACTGCTTCCAGTAAAGTGTTGACTGAAGTTTTAACGTGTAAATATATTGAGTACTTATATGTTCAAATAATAATAAACAGGCATGATTAAAAGCAAAATGAAATATAACACACTAAATTGGGACCATGAAAGTTGCAATCCAAACTTACTCAGCGAAATAAGTTCCATTAATTTGACAAAGTTAGCTATATTTCCAAGAAAATGCAATGAGGATGGAGGTATGGAGAAGTGTGCAATTCACATATTTAACCAGATTAAATCATTGTACTGCTTGGCTTGTCCTCACTTCACCGACACTGCTTCTTTAATAGCTACCACATAACAGTGGCCTTTAAAGCTTAAAAACCCTGCAACCCTTATGATATTGATTTCTGACATAGCATATTAGGAGGTTTTTCTTCAAGCCTGAAAAACATGTGAAAAATATGAAAACCATTTAAATCAGAGGTGGAGTGGGGCTTTTTAGATTTACACTATTAAAAAAAAGAGTTTTGCATAATACTGAACTAGCAGAGAAGGCACATTTGCCTTATCTGGAAGCTGGTTCTGCAATTAACTAATTTTCAAAGGAATGATGGAGGAATAAACTGCCCAAACCAGCACAAGGAAACACTTAAGGCAGATGGTGTCACTTAAAAAGGAGCAGAATGTAGGCTCAGAGAATAACTAAGTTTGCAATTGGAAGGCCCCCTTTACCATACTCATTAGTCTTCTTACAAATGCCATGGCAGCCCATGTTATTTACACCCGTATACTTTCTGTTAAGAGACTGAATTATGTTACACTTAGTTATATTGAATTTAATCTAAACTAGACAGTCTAAGCCATTAGTGGAAAAATCATAATTTGTATCTATCCCTGATTTAAAAATATTGCCAACCCAAACCTGCATCTCTTATTTTTTTCAAGAAATTAAAAAGGGTTTAAATGAAGACATTTTGTTGCATCTACACATTGAATTTGTTGGATACAATCAGTGACTCAGTCATTGTTTTTCCTCTGTAGCTTATAATACATATGCTGTTGCTGCCCCATAACCTGCAATGCCCTACGCTTGACATAGCCCCCTTATCTTGTAAATATTATTTGGAATGCCCCTAGATAAAATGAACTCAACGGAGGAAGTTTTTGGTGAAGGGGGAAAGGTTAGGTTGTTTATTCGTTTCACCTTCGGATATCAGAGAAGTCAGAAGGTTCATCTCTCTGTTCAAAGGCCTCATGAGTTGCTTTGGAATTATGACCCCCAGATTTAGTGCGAGTGTGAGCATTCATAGGCAGCCTGCTACCTCTTTCCCCTCTAGGATTTTGAGAATTCTCTCTTGTACCAGATTGAGGGTGAATGACAAGGTTTCCTTGGCCAGTGGATATTCTTGAGACTTCATTTGGCTTTTTCTCAGATTCCATGGTAGACTCTCCATGTGGAACCACAGTACAGAGGCTCAGGATGGAGCACAGATTCCCCCAATTCTGCTCACACTGGGCCTGGACACTCTGGGTGATGGCCTCTTTGACTTCTTCTCCACAAGTGAGCAGTATATTCACCAGATCAACATATGGTCTGAGAAAAAAATTAAACGATATAAAGTTATGGAAGAGTAGCAGAAGCACTCAAATTGACTGCAGATCAGTTGCTATATATTTATTATTTTATCCATTAGACCGATAGACCATATTTTCATGAGGAATTGTATGCTTCTGTCTCTGACACACACACATACGAACACTCCAATTTTATCTACGTTCTCCAATTTTCTCCCTTAGAAAGAAATCTTATAGTGGTTGGCTGGACTTAGAGACAGTGACTAATCCAGACCAGATTTCCTCCCCTTTCAAGTGGAAATTCTGATCCCCTCATGATTTACTATTTCTCAACCATTACTGGGAAATCACTATCTCAATAGAATATATCATTCTAATGATCATCCAGTAAGTTTGAATTCATCTTTAAAATCCATGACAGCTTTCACTGAAGAAAGCAGAGTTAAACACCAGCGAGCACTACAGGATGAGCAAAACCGAAAATATGTTTTGACAGAAAGCAGAGCAAACTATCATGTTCTAGAATTCTGGTCAACTACTTCATATTGGAGGCAGATCAGCCGGAAAACAAAATCAAGGATTCCTGCATTGCTCTTGAAGATCTGTCATGATTATATGTGTCAACTAGGGTAGGCTTGATGCGCAGCACCCACTTTTTCCTTTCTCACCAAAGCATGTACACTGGTCTTCCTGCCCCATCTTCCCAGACCCTTCTGCTCCCTCTGTCATCAGCCAATGCCAATGTCTCAGTCCAGCATATCCCACTATACCTCTCTTCATATTTCTCCAGTCTTCCTGTCTTTGCCTTATCTTGCTTTAGCTGACACCAATGTACTGGCCTCTTCCTTAGTGCAATGGTTTTGGGAGTGAAGAACATATTTCAAACATGACATGCCTCACCCAGCCTGATCTTCCCACTATCTTCTTACTTTCCTCTCTCCACCTCAGCTATCTGCAAATGCTGACTCCATTTCTCGTTTTCTCATTTCTCTGCTCCACTTTTGAAACACTTCTGCCCAGGACAAGCACATTTTGGTCCATATGCTCATCAAAACAGCCCTATTCTATTTTGTTAAGTGGATTAAAGCATCCAAATGGCAACTTTCAATTTTGGCCACGGACCATTCAAAACAACTTTATGGAATACTTTATGCACCGAATATTTGCATGTCTCTAGAAGAAAATACAGCATAAACTGCCAACAAAAACAACAACAGTATGATATCTCCACCTACTAATCAATTATCTATGATTATGTATGGCAATTACAAGTCATGAAAAGGTAATGATTCCTCAAGATTCTTTTCAACTGGATGTAACAACCTTATTCTGAGGTCCTAAAATGTGCTGGCTACATCTCCAACAATTCCCAATTAACATGACTAAAAGTTATATAAAATCACAGTTGGTACGTTTTTCAGAGGGCTTCTTCACTGCCAAGGATGAGATTTTTCAGATGTATTTCTTGACTTTACTAACTAATTCGTAAATTTAATCGAAGAATCACTGATTCTCTTTTTCTTTTGAGTTACTTTTTTTTTCTTGCTTCAGTATTAGCAACCGAACAGAAGGCTCCCTTGGATACAGCACATATAATAACCAGTTCTCTGATACTATTAAGATTCTTTGCTCTGCTGGTTTAGAGGCATCCTGTGTTTTGGGAAAATTGTCATTTGCCTTACTGTCATTAATTAGATCAACAAGATACCACTCCATCTCTGCAAAGTTGGAAACGTTTCATATGATTCTAGATATTAAATGGCTAGTCCACTTTAAATTTCAGCCAATAGACGTGACAAGTAATCCCATCACCACCTTTAGATTATTATATCTGCTGCAGAATCTTTTAGCTTAATGAAGGTATTCTGTTTAACTGTAGATTTTATATTGGCAAGAACATTGTAATAATCAAGAGGTCTTTTTTTTGCCCACAAATCTCAGACTTTTCAGTGCTGGGGAATTTGCTCAGTTACTGTTTTTGAGATGAATGACAGAAACTGAATACATTCCAATGTTGAGTCTCTTCCTAGAATTATGGTCCACAAATCTTGCTAATTATCTTCCAAGTCCACATAATATAGGATGACAGCATCAGCCATATAATTGCATGATACTTCAATGTAAGATCCCATTTTTCATTAATCTAAGACACAGCAGTTAAACATACGATAAACAGCCAGTAATTTATGTTATTAGTTTCCACTACTCTTCGAATATTTAATATACTGTATGAGCACTAAGGCTAATAAAGTATTTGAAATACTTTTATATAATGCTATGAACAACCACTGCAGAAAAATATAAAGACTATAGGTAGTCCTTGAGTTAGGACAGCAATTGAATCTAAGATTTCTGTTGCTAAGAAAAACAGTTGTGAAGTGAGTTTTGCCCCATTTTACTTTTCTTGCCACAGCTGTTAAGGGATTCACTGGAGTTACTTGCTAAATTAATAACAAGGTTATTTAGTCAATTTAACTTCCCCATTACTTGTCAGGTCACAAAATATGAACACATGACCCTGGGACACTGTAACTGTCATAAATATATGCCAGTTGCCAAATGTACGAATTTTGATCATGTGACTGTAGAGATGCTGCAATGGTTGTAAAGTGTGAAAAATAATCCTAAGTCTCTTTTTTCAGTGCTGGTATTAACCTTGGTCAATAAATGAATGGTTGTAAGTTGACAACTACCGGTGGTATAGAAGTCAGTCTCAATTGGCCGATTTTGAATATGTAATTATAGTTTAAGATTATCTATCTATCTATCTATCTATCTATCTATCTATCTATCTATCTATCTATCTATCTATCTACCCACCCTGTTTCTCCAACAATACGGCCTCCCCCAATAGGAAGTTCCAGCATGTTTTATCGGCATGAAATGAAATTAAGCCCCTTCCCCCAAATTAAGGCCTATATTAAAACATGCAAAATGGGGGGGAATAGTTGGGTGGCTTTCCATTAGGAAGTACTTTTGTTGCACACCCGGATATGGTGCTGCCTGCGTTGACCCTGATACGAAGTGCCCCACCAACGCAGAGGTCAACATCCAAGCCATCGCCATCTGCCCGCCCGAAGATGTAAGGGGGGGTAATTAAGTCACCCCCGAAAAGACGGCCTAGTCATTTTTTCAGGGCTAAAAAACAACAACAAAAAAACAACAACAAAAAAACCGAGGCATTATTATATGAGAAACACGGTATCTATCTATCTGTCTGTCTATCTATCTTAAACTATATATATATGGGTTTAAACCTATTATGGGCTCATTAAAGACATTACCCAATGAACCCTATGGAGTCAGGATTTTATGAGGAAGCCAAAGCGAAGAAGGAAAAGCAAGAAGTTTCTTTTCGCATCCTGAAGAATGTTGTTTTTTTCTTTTGTTCTTGTTACAAATGATTTAATCCTCACTAAACTTCAAATTATGCTGTTGCTTACAAACACAGTAACAGACGTAGCCTAGATACAGTTTATAGGGGATGGGAAAATCTGGGGGAAATGGGCAATTCAAGCCTCTTTAAGATGTCATGAAGTATGAGCTGTAGCTATATGTGTAAATGAAAAAAAAATTTTTTTTCTTAAGCTCCCCAACCCAGTCATGAAATATTTCCCAATATTTTTTTTTTAAATGGCATAAATAAAATTATTTCTTAAATGACATATAAGCAAAAAATGTACAGACCTTCACAGTTCCTGTGCACAGATAACTATATAATACAATTGTTAATATATATTTCTTACTCCAGGGTGCATTAACCTGTATAGTCACAAAGGAAGAACATTCCTGCACTTGCTTGCTCTGAGTTCTGACCGGTGGTTCTGGCTCTCCTAGCGTCCTGGAACTGGCCAGAAGCAGCACCCATTGATTTAGAGTTATAAAGGATAATTTAAAAATATTATTGTTGGTATTTCAACTCTTTGTTTCCCAATTCTGTTTCTTTCTACAAAAATATTAGAAAACTCCATATTTTTCTACTGTTTTATAAATTTTCCAGAATCTTTGTCTTTAGGTCAAGCTAAAGGAAAAATAATTTATTTATTACTGTTGTCTAAAGCCAAGTATTGGAAAGTTGAACATTTGGTCTGAAATTTAAATGCCCTCCTTTTGTGAAGAGAAGAATAAAATTTCAGCCTTACACAGCATATAAATAGATTTTTTTTCTCATTTAGGTCTATGTCTATCTTCTTTCTTTGAATAATTCTTGCAGCACCCCCCCTTTTTTTGGGGGGGGCAAGGAACAGTACAATCCTACTAGGGAAGCCTGCTGTGGATTTTGGGACACGTTCTCTTGTGTGTACTTTGTTTTGCTGGGCCATGATTAGGTGTTGCATCTCACTATCAAATTAAGTGAGTTGTGAAGAGCACATGGTGTTGTCTCCGGGGCCAATTCAGCGATGATGTACAATCTGTCAGCTTCTCCATCTTGCCACAGAACACTGTCTGCAAACCACTGAACTAAATGATCACATTTAACTACCAGTCATTTATAATTTAGTTGGTTGCCAATTTCATGGAAGGGGCCCACAGAAATCTGAAGGGCGTATTTGTCTCACTCAGCATGCAAGAGGCATTTGTCTTGGCACTCCATGGCAGAATTACTCCAGGAGGCAAAATTATTGAAGACATTTTCTCACCCAGCATGCAAGAGCTATTTGACCTGCCACTCCAACGCAGTATCAGTGCTGGCCTGAATGTGAAGCAAAACCTTGATTATCCCTAGCACCACTCCATCTTTCAGGAAAAGAAAACAAATCCCACAACCCTATCTGCCATTTTAAAGATGATCCAAGTTATATTTTCTGCAGGATGTACATAATGCAACATGATCCACAAATGAATGATACATTGCTTGCATACAAAGAGTTAAAAAATTCAGGCACATTTGAGTCTGTTGCAGAGATGGTATTCAGCAGGTTCTGACCAGTTCTGGAGAACCAACAGCAGGAATTTTGAGTAGCTCGGAAAACTGGCAAATACCACCTCTGACTGGTCCTGCCCTCATCTATTCTCTGCCTCCCGAATCCCAGCTGGGTCTTCTTTTGTTGCCCTGCACAGGAGAACAGAGCTGGAAAGCAGGTTGGTGGGTGGGGAAGGAATAGAGATTTTACAGTATCCTTCCCCTGCCACGCCCACCAAGCCATGTCCACAGAACCAGAAGTAAATTTTTTTGAATCGGAGCACTATGTTGCACAAGGACTATAAGTAAAACACTATATGCCTTTTACGTATCACTGAAGTAAACTGCAATGCATTATTACAAATTCTAAGGAATAGCCAGAAAAAAGGATTGTAAAAATGGCTGTAATTCTGAACTAAATAACACATTTGAATGCAGATCAGGTGTTCATAAATAGATTCTTGTCAATAAATATATAAGCAATATCAATAGGCCTAAGATTAATTTATTACTGTGTTGTATTTTTGAGGATTCTACTGTTTGCTTTTTGTTGGTTTTAGTTTGGATGGTCTATCTGTTTTTATGGATTTTTTGGTTTTGTATGCCACCAAGAGTCCATTGGAATTGGGTGGTTGTAACAAATATGAATAATCTAATAAACATAAACACGGCAGATTATTATTTTCTGAAATAATGCAGAGAAAATGGTATCTCTTTTAAGATACAGTTTTCTGACATATCTCCATCTTAGAATCAACTACTTAGTGTTGAATTTAACCATGCTTCAAAA
Source organism: Laticauda laticaudata (assembly GCA_004320025.1). Classification (NCBI taxonomy): domain Eukaryota; kingdom Metazoa; phylum Chordata; class Lepidosauria; order Squamata; family Elapidae; genus Laticauda; species Laticauda laticaudata. The sequence goes on from BHFT01037317.1 coordinate 171,941, forward strand.
GATGTAATTATGTGCCCTGATTTTTACTCTTTGAGCAGATACCACGTGCAGACAGAAAATATTACGTAAATGTCACAAACTATTTTATGGTTGATAATATTTTATAATTTGTGACCTTGTACTAAGATATTGTTTTATATATAAGACAAGAACTATACAATTGTAATATGCTACAATTATGCACAAGTTACTGGAAAAAGTTTTTTCAGGATAAACAACTTTACTCCCAAGTTTCTTTGTTGTTTCCATACAGCTATATAACCCTAACCCTTAGCTTACAGATATATGAGTAAAAGGAATTGTGCTCCTACTCCAGAGCAGAAATTCTATTCCATTTCTGTAGCATGAATCTATTTGCAAAGAGCAAAAAAGTTCCACAAGGAAGCATTTTCCAGAACAGATAAGGAGACTCTATTCTCAAAGAGCAGCATGTGGAGCTGAATGAACACAGTTGCAGCTAGGATCTTCTCCCACAGTGATTCAAGTATTTAGTTTCCTAGTGCCAGTGAGATGATTTTTACTAGATTTTTATTATTTAATGTATTTGCTGCCCATCTTGCACTTCAAGGCTATACTGATTGGCTCTACTATCTGTTTAAGAAACACAAATTGATTCCACCTTATCTCCAACACCAAGCAATGCAAAGCAATTAATTAAGTATGGAATTGTAAATGAAGTAAGAAAGAGTACAGGGAGAAGTTATTTCTTCAACAACCTTTGTTGTTAATTTTAGAACCATTAAAATGTTTCCAGATTTAATGGTTTAGTTGCTATCAAAACTACATTATTTTTAAAGGTATTCTGATCCAGATGAACGTCTAACACAGAATTCACTGAAAATTTTAATTTAAAGGGCTCATAACTGTAGGTTTTAAGTATCTGTTTGTTGTCATTCTTGGAGTAGAAAAAATAAGCTTCTGAATAAGAGATTGGAGCAGTTAAGTAGAGTATTTGTACTTATATTTTGGCAGGTTAGATATTAAAAGTTAAGGTTTCTGCCAGCCATTCACAAAAAGTTGGCTTTAATAGAATTCTACATGTTTTAAGTTTCAGCAAATACTGAGAGGTTATGTGTTGATGAGGACTGGCATTTTTCTTCATGATGTGTAAGCCAATTATGCAGTATGTGATGCAGCAATCAGAAGCACCCACAGAATACTTATAAACAGCAATGGGAGTGAAAATGTCAAAATGGTGAGCATAATCCAAGTTCCACCTCTTTTTAATATGCTTTCCATGCACATAAAAAGAGTATAAGAGCTCTGTTGGACAGTGGTTAAAACATGGTATTGCAGGCAAATTCTACGCATAACCTGGAGTTCGATCCTGACAGGGATCAAGGTTGACTCAAGCCTTCCATCCTTCCAAGATCCATAAAACAAGGACCCAGATTGTTGGGGACAATATGCTGACTCTGTAAACTGCTTAGAGAGAGCTGTAAAGCACTATGAAGCAGTATAGAAATCTAAGTATTACTGTTATTGCTATAGGATATAAATAGTATAGTTATGCCTGCCATCTTATTTTTTCTACTCCACTCGTGGGTGCCACTGCTTCTCCATATAACAATGTGATTATTTTTTTCTCTCTTACACAGAAATTCTACACTATGGCCAATTCTCACATTATAATAGGAGCAGATCTATATTCAAACTCATTTCTGTGTACGAGATAATCTTATTTTTCTTCTTCCTAATGCATGAATCTGAACAATAAGTTACAGAGCAGAGGGTTTTCATAGCAAATGACCAACAAAAAAGAGAAGCCATTTTATATGAAAAATATGATTAAATTTTATTCCATTGCTATAAGAAACCTCAGATCTCACATCGTATCTGAGTATATTAAAGGAAAAAATCTGAGAATGATCATTTATTTACTCAAAAAAGGAAAGGAAGAGAGTGGGCAATACATTTTATATAGAAGGATTCTAAAAAATTAGGCATGGCCATTTTAGTTCACCTTTTGTGACATGGCTGGAACTCTCCAGGCTATCTATAGCTCATTTGTATCGCTAAATGTTGCAGACTAAAATTTTCCCCTGGTTCAGATGAATAAAATTAAGGGACATGCAACAGTCTGGAACTTACACTAGCAGATTAGATGCTCCCTCTCTTTACTTACTCAAGTTGTAGCAAGTCTTTGAAATGAATCATCTCCACAATGACTTGGACATTCTCTTTGGCTGCAGAGCAGAGATCGTGCTTCTGATAGCATTCTCGCTGTAGCTGGAACACCATTTCTTTGATAGCAGGACATTTGCGACTGATACAACTAAACTTGTGCCGCAAGGCATGTGCCTTGCATCTCAGAGCGTCTTTAATGAAGGATTTTCCCTGAGATGAGAAAAGAAGAAAAAGCACAACTGAACTCATGTCCATGAAGCATATACCTTGTGATCCATCTGCATTTTTCAATTAACACCTGGAAAAGAAGTTGCTTATTTACTCTTAAAAGACACAGGTATCAAACTGAATTGCTTCAAGTGATGTATCATGACATTTTTTGCCTTTGCGCAGCCAGGGTGGGCATGGCCTATGTGTGATGCATCCGGCCCCTGGACTGCCAGTTTGATAGGCTTGTTCTAAGATAACAAATATTTTCCTTGAATCCCAATCAGATAATTATTTCCATCTTTGGTTATAGCAGGTGCTCAGTATCTGCTAGTCATTTAACCTTCATTAATATCTAGCCTTCCTTTGCTGATGCCTAAACCAAGCAATTCTGAAAGTTAGAGGGGGAAAGAGAGATTAGAGGGCTATTAAAAAAAACCCTGCTCCCCAAAAGCAACCCTTTTGTGAGGCAAATTCTGGAAACCACTTGGGTTCCTTGTGGCAAGAGGAGGAGGGCCCTTGGTGTTGGGGGTAATAATGGGGGCAATTTCAATCCCAAAATTCTTGGGAACCTTTGGAAGGTTTTGGCATAAAAATAAAATTTTATTTCATTTTTAATACCCTGTCTTTATTATTTGTATAAATCAAGCAGGAAACACATTCAACACGTCTTATTCCTCTTATTTTTCCCAGAACAACAAATTTGTGATGTGAGTTGGGCTGAAACAATGTGACTGGCCCAAGTCAGCATTCATGGTTAAGGCAGGACTAGAACTCACAGTGTCTTGATTTTTAGTCTGGTGCTGTAACCACTAGACCAAACTGTCTCTTTTAATGTCTTCCATCCTGCAAATTCTAACTAGCCAGCATTATAAGAATTTCAGAAGATGGTGTAAGACACAGCAGAACTGTTCCTCTTATTAATGATACTTGGAGACATAGGCATTGGATATGATTGTAACATATCCTGGTGAGGACTAGTCAATTCAAAACCAATGCATTATCTTAATGGCAATATAGAGTTCTCATTTTCATGCCAGAAGTCAGCCTAAAATCTCTCCATGAGACTGTGAGACTATGTTGTGATAGTTTGGTACAAGATTACTGATCTGCCATTGCTATTATTGTTGTGCTGTTGCATCCTTCTGGAAGCTGACCTGCCAAGCTGACATTACTCATTATCCTATGTGTAGCGTCTTCACTATTTCAATAGTCTGAAATCAAGCAGTAGCTTGTAACTAACATTATTTGGGTAGCTGTTGTTGCCAACAGTTACACTGTCCCAGTCCCCTGCTTGCCACCTGTCATGCCTAGCAGGTGAAAGCAACCCTTTCAACTTTTCACAATGTATTTGAGTGATCCTGTCCTTATTACTGTGGAAAATCCAACTAATGCAATACTGCCAGCCACTATCAAGTTAGCTCCAGGAAGCAGACTGCAATCCCAGTCCTGTGCTATTGAAGAGTGTCTAGGAAGAGACCCTGATTTTATACAGAGTGAGAGAGTTCCTGCTCAAATGAGGCTCTTCCAAATCTACTTCACACAACTTTTAGAAATGATGCAAAGATGAAAAGAGACTGCAAGGAGAACAAAAATCTGATGTGTCCATGCCATTTGTTTGTTCCTTTCAGGACTCTGCTTGCTCACTTTCACTGTTTGGATAAGCTTTTCAGAGTTACTCAGACAAACTGGAAAATACTTCATTCATCATGACCATGGAGGGAAATGAGGCTCTGTTGAAAAATTGAGTTTTCTGAGTTTAAAGCTTCATCACAACCTGAAGCTAAAAAGATTCCACAGTTCTGCAGAACCCAGTGAGTTGATTTACCAATGTGCAAAGCAATCTTGCTATTAGTTGACCTCTGTGAGGCTTGCACCTCCCCATCCCACCCTGGTTGGGGCCAAATCAAGATCTGAACAGGGATTTATTTTCCACTTTGGAGAAAAATCTTGATGATCATGGTAATTGGTAAGAATCCGATTCTGATGTTAAATTGGTAGCACAACTAGTACCACAGTAATGCTCTTGAAAGGTAGCCAGTACATAACGGATGGAGTCATCCATTGCACAATGCCATGTTTCACATTGCACATTGCCATGTTTGTTCACGGCTTAACATAATTATGTGGGCCCATCCATTAAAGAGATAATGATGGAAACCTTTGATATACTGTATCATATTTTAGCCCTTAGAAAGATGATTTTAAGGTATATTTCAATTGTTAGAAGAATCATGGAAGTTGAAGGAGGTAAAAGAAGACTAAAATGATTTTTTAGTTTTCAGAAGATGGGGATTTGCTATGCTAAATATCTTTTTCCGCACTCTGGAGGTTAAGTAATGCAATGTAGCTTTTCTCTTCAGAGGCACAATCCTGATCATGTGTGGAAATAAACCCAAATGAATATAGTGATGCTTCCCAATGAAAAGCAGTTATCCTATGCATTGACTAAGTCCATTAAATTCAGTAAGATTTGTGGACAAGTAAGCATATATTCTAGGACTGAGGTTTTTTCTCTTCTAATCATTACTCTATTTCTCTCTTCCTCATTTTTTCCTTTTTCCCATGACCATTCAGATAAACTTTTTGATGCTAAAAAAGATCTTCCCCCAAGCCCAACTAACAGCATTCTGATATGAATGTAGATTGATAGGAATATTTCTTTTTTAACTTCTGCAAAAGGTTAGGAAGAAGATGGAAGCCTTAAAAAATTACAGAATGTCTGATTCACTTGTAACTATACTTGTCACAGATGCAAGGAGCAACTAAGCAAAGTACTAATTTAACTCCATCTCCTTTTGCTGCCAATTCTGAAAGTCAGTCATACTTCAGTGATAAACTATGTTTTGAATAACTGGATTATTTTTGCTGAATAGGACATGGCCAGCGATCCCTCCTTTTTAAAAATTTTCCCTCATCTTAGCTAAAGCCCGTCACACTGCACCAACGGATGGAAAGAGGATGTAAAACGGAGAAAAACACTTGCTAACACTTTGCGATGCTTCGTTCTGCTACTCACTGCTCTCCATTTTGACTTCCTCTCTATCCGTTCCAGACATCCGTCTATTAACATTTCATCGCTCAGAAGGTTTGATGCTGCTCAATACTTCTTGAGCGGAAAATGTATCCAATGCATCCGTTCGCATCCTCTAAGGCATATCGGGGGGGACTCCGTTCTGCATTCCCATTACGCAATCTGCTATATCCGCTGCGCATCCGTGCACTCAATCCATTCCAGCGGTAACAAAAAAAAAGGAACAAAAAAAAAAGACGAGGAGGAAGCCGGAACGGGTGATGTGTAGGCGTTAAGTAGCACGGACGGAGAAAGCGATGAAAGCGGATGCAGCTACGCATCCGCGCTCATATCTGCTCTGCAATGCCCTACGGCAATCCGGGCTCTGGATCCTCTACGCATACGGCTCTGGGCATCCGCGCCAGGCTTCCGGTTCCGGGCATGCTGGCTTTCCATCCGCTCTGGCGTTCTCTCCCGTGCCGGGTTTCCTTTTCCGTGTTATCCCGGCTCTGCTTATGCAAATTGCCCCTTTTGAGAGCAGATAACAATGGATGGAACATTTTTCTTGTCTGCTGTGTCCTTTTTACAAACGTTTTGCATCCGTTGGGCAGTGTGACAGGGCCCTAATGAACAGTCAGTCATGACTCAATAAGACATACTGGTAGAAGCAGGGGTGGGCTGCTACAGGTTCACCCGGGTTTGGGAGAACCAGTAGCTAATGTTATGGCCGGTTAAGAGAACTGCCAAATCCCCTGGCTGCCCCTCTCATCCACCCAGGAGTCTTCACGCAGTCTGCTTTGGATGTGAGGTAAATGCAGGGCTCATGTGGAGGCTCCGGAAGACCGGAAACAGGGGAGTCCGTTTTTGCACTCCCAGAGGCTTGAGGAAAGCCTCCGGAGCCTGGGTATGGTGAAACAACCCCCCCCCCCANNAAACACCCCCCCCCCCCAATGATGAAGGATGCTAACTAGGGCACTCTCACCCAGCAATCAGGCAGAAAACCCATTGTTGAAATTTTGCCCACCCCTGGGTAGAAGCTAACTTTCTTTTTCCTACTCCAATTTTATGGCAATATAATTTTATCTGTTAGACTGGAACTTCTTCTGTTGATCCTTCATTTCTTAAGCAGATTAGATTCAAATTGTTTTTGCCTTATAAAACTACCGTGCATTTGAAGGGAAAGATACTCTCTGGTAATCACTGACAAAAATATTTTATTCTGTTATTTTGGTTTTGTAATAACAAAGGAAGAAATTTCATTATTTGGAATGTATAAGATATTATTTTGTCATAGAAACAGTCAGCAAGAATATGAAAAATATTGAAATGACACTTGAATAAACATACTGTTACTTAGATTTCTTTACTTAAAAATATTATGGGATAATGTGCTATAAACTTAAAACTATTAATTTGGAAGGAAACTTTCATTGTTATATTTTTGGAAAAGCAAACAAAAGATTTCTATAAAAATCTGTTTTTAAGTCCCAAGTTTAAACTTTTAATTATCAATGCACATTCTGTAAATTGCCAGTCAAGCCAAATACATCTGACCAATGCAATCTTTTTCCCAGAAATGGGAAAATTGTTGTACCAGGCATAATAACAGGATGCTTCAACAATCTACAGTTTGGAGAGAAAATGAAAGAGGCAAACTTAATATCAGATTCTTGCTAAGGAATGTTGGTGGGCTGCCAAGGAATCACTAGAATAAAGCAGCAGAGACAGTTACTTTCAATGACACTGTGGCTCGGTATTCATCGAGAAATGAAGAAACGAATTCAACTGATCATATAAAGGGAGAAAGAGATAAGATTGAGCAAAAGAGAATTCCTCACTTGGTGTCCTTGGACTGAGGCATCCAGAATAAACCCCTTTTCATTTTAATGTGCCAAGAAGCACCGAGGGCCCAGTCACTTTAGTAGCATTTCAACTTCAGCTCTTTAAGATAAATTGAAAATGCCGCCACTTCAAAGCAGCAAAAGCAAGATCACATTAAAGTATGACCCACTGTTATATTATTGCATTATCATCCAGAATTAATTTGTTTAAAATGTCACTATGGCTTGGATCTGCCGTACTAATTTGTACCTGGAACAATGAGCTTTCCAAACCAATAGCTCTTCTCCTAAATTCACAAGGGCATCTATTATATTGTTTAGGCATGTGCTGATTTTTTTCCTCTTCATCCAGGCTTCCTCTATGTGACTGTTATGAATAAATAGTTCTATATTCCTTCCCTCCTTGTAATATTTTTTCATATTGTTTGTATTTATTGTACTATTTTAATATTTCTAATTGTAAACTGCCTAAGAGTTTACAATTAGAAATATTAAAATAGACACATAATGGTAAGATCAAATAACTAAGGACTATCAATAAAGGAGAATATTTGTAGCTCAGGGTTGAAATGAAGGGTCCATGGTGCTCTTTGAGCTTATTTTCTTGCAGACATTTCAATACCATAACTAGGTGCAAGCTCAGAGAGCACCAAAAACCCCTCAAATAAGCAATATTGGATGGGAAAAAGTATAATCCAAACCTATTGTTTGCACTGGATCAGTGATGCATCCTTAACACAGGAGGCAATGTACTTTTCAAACCAAATAAGAGTTTTCTTTAGCAATGGAACTTTCTACTATGTAGTCTTTTCACAACTATTTGTGGGCTGAAAATTATTTCCCATATACATTAACCTATCCTCAATCAGCCCTTTGCGAAGGAGATGATGTGTATTTGATGTTTCACGTACAATAATAAAACTGTATAATTTTGTAATATCCATTCTTATTTTATCTATAGATCTAAAGGCTCCTTATGTGGAATGATTTAACTGGAAGGGCTTGAAAGAGAGTTGCAGTATACTTCATGGCACTAAAAGAGGGTTGAACAGGTGATAAAGGCCAGATGGATTAAAAGAGAATATTTACAAAGAATTAACATTCTACATTGTAAGTATATTCTGTTCAAGGAAGTTTGAAACTTGACTGGTTGCTCTGTTTGATTAAATCCTTTAGTAATTTTCATAAAAATCCATACTATTTTATACTTTCATATTAGCTGATTCTGGGTCTGGTTATCTATGCCTCAAATTGTTGCATTTGCTTACCTGGGCATCAAACTTTCCAGCATTGTGGAGAAATGTCATGCAGATCTCATGCAAACCTCGAATCTCACAAGAGTTGTTTTCAAAGCATTCAAATACACTGCAGCCAACATCACCAGCACTGACCAGGCAGTGCTGGATTTCAGCTGAAAATGAACAGTCACCACAGTAAATATCTACAACTATTATATATACCTGTAGGCAAAAGAATACTTGTTAACAACTTCATTTCAAAACGGGAAAAGAATGGTAATGTAGGAGATTATTGCTTTGCAAACAACTATACGATGAAAAGAAAAAGTCACTGTTAAATCCATATCTGAACTAATTTAATGACACAAGTCAATATGATGCAGTAGTTTAAATGATAACACTGAACTGGAGAAACAAGTTGAAGACCCCACCCAGGTCATGAAAATCACTGGGTAGTCACAAAAATCACTGAGTGAACTCTCATTTTAATCTACCTCAAAGGGTTGTTGTTTATTTAGATAAATGGAATGAGATTCAAGAATACCTTTTTCATCATCGTGTAAGATAATTAAAAATATTGGGTTGATTTGATCATTGTGAATTAAGGTCAAAAATTCAAAATTAGCTCAAAGAAAACTGCATCTGACAAAGTTATGCAACTATTTATTAGGTCTTCTTATCTGAACCAGTGTCCCCAAATACTTCCTTTAAAGTGCATCTTGAAATTAGTGAAACCATTCACAAAGTTTCAGGTAAATGTTCAGGTCAGAGCTCCCCACTGCTAATTTTCTGGTTTCCTTGACTACTCTTCAAAGTGGGTTATATTTTTTTTTTCTATTCTATGAATATTTACCAGCCTACAACATTGTGTTAAATTAGTTAAATATCAAAGTGAAACCCTGATCAATGACAACAGTAAGAGAAAAAATTAGACATTCTACAACCATCTCCTCCCAAGGATATTCAAGATACTGAATACTCCAGAGATTTCCTTCTGATTAACATTACAAGAAACGGGAATGTCTAAAAAGGCCAAGGACAAGCCAATTCTGGGATTACTTGCATAGAAATAGAATACTGCAAAAGAAATAATGCAACTAACTCCTCCTTTAAGGGGTGGAAAGGGGGAGATGTGACCAGATCCTCAAAAAACAAAAGGAGATATTGCCTTCTTTCCAACGAGGCTGCCTGCGCTGAAAGGGGAAGCTGCACATTAGCTAAGAGTTTCTTTGTCCAGCGTTGTGTAAGTGCGTAGCTCGGATTTAGGTGTTTTTAGCTTTACGCTGGCATCGGGTGCGATGCAGGAGTTCCGTTCACATGCCCCGGCCTCCGCGGGCTGAGCGCTGCCTGGAGGAGCGATTCACGTGTGAACGCTGTTGTCTACTTCTGACATCAGGAGCGTGTATATAGCCTGCCTGACCTGTGAGTAGCCGAAAGACTTGGGCAGCCAGCGCCCCGACTGTGAACAAGTAAGGAATAAGCCGGGAAGGGGGTCTCCCAAATGTCTTTCCATTTATGCTAGGCAAAGGACCCGGTAAGGTTATTTAAAAAAATCAAAAAGGCCGGGAGAAACTACTCCTAGTTGGATGACCTCGCTTGCTGCCGAAAAAGGATTTTCAGGACTTTTGCTCAATCTGAACGTCTCCCCGCTTCTGCATTAAACCTGCGCGGATGCCTTGGTGTCCTCCCCGCCTTCTGCCTTCCTTTGATTTAAAGGATGGGAACTGGGCAGTTTGAGACGTGCAAAAAGCAAACATAGTTCTNCTTCTGCATTAAACCTGCGCCGATGCCTTGGTGTCCTCCCCGCCTTCTGCCTTCCTTTGATTTAAAGGATGGGAGCTGGGCAGTTTGAGACGTGCAAAAAGCAAACATAGTTCTGCAAGTTTGCCTTTCTTTTATTTTAAGGCAGAGAAAGAGAGCGTGGGGGAGCGCCCTCCTTCCGATGGAAGATTCACGGGCTTCACGACGATACTTGCACTCCCTGTGGGACGACTTTCTTTGCCCAGCTAGAAGATGGAAGGGTTTGCCTCGATTACAGGAGTTCAAATGGTGGAACACGTGCTTGGCTGGCCAGCCGGAGCTTCCAAGCTGCTAGAAGCACTTCTGCATTTCCTTCGCTGACTTCTGCTTGTCGCTCCCAGCGCCTATGTGAACGATGCTTATCACCTAGCGACGCAACTCCTATCTCTGGCACACGCTGCACCGAAGTCGAATATATATATATATAGAGAGAGAGATGATGGTAGATGAGATTCTGCCGAAACGTTGCTACAACTTGAAAAGCACAACTATGATGACGTGGGAAAATACCCGAACAAAGCTGAATACTATATGCACATGTGTGTGTGTGTGTGTGTGTGTGTATATATATATATAAAATATACATAGTGTGTGTATATATATATATAATATATATATATATATATATATAAAATATACATATATATATCAGAGAGCTTCCTCGGCTCAGAACCGAACCATGCCCGGCTGCGTTTTGCTTCTCAAGAAATAACCGCGTACCTGAATTTTGCAGAGACATCCGCCCTTTTTGCTGAGGAGCTCTGTCCTGGGCACCTTCCGGAGGATGCGTGGCTTCGGTGCCCACCACCGCATCCACGCTTGCAAAGACCAGCGCCAGGGTCACCAGTTTCCGTAAGCACTCCGCACACATGGTCCTCGTGTGTCCCCAAACCACGCCGACTGGAGGCCGCCGAGCCCCCGCCCGCCCTTCTCTCTCGGCTTCCTCGGCGGAAGACCCGGAATCTCCCACCGTCCCAACTGCGCAGAGCAGCTCTGCGAAGCCAACGCCGCTGATACAAGTGTTGAAAGTGGCCCGGATGGGGCAACGGATGGTTCCTCAAATACGTCTCCAAGCTCGGGTGTCACTTGAATGAAGGAGTCCAGCAGATGTTGTCCGCCAACCCGACCAACCCGAGCCTCTATTTCACTCTGACACCGCGGTCGGGGGCGTGGCCTCCCCCAAAGTATTACTACGCACTCCAGGGAGCAGAGATCGTATCTCGGAGATGCGAAGTTGCTGCGTCGAGCTGCAGGTTGCAAAGGCAAAAGCGGGCGGCGGTCGCCACAAAGCCCAAGGTCGGCGGGCAAAGCCGCGCGATTGCAGTGGAAGAGAACAGGATTTGGCGTGATTAAAATCCCCTCCTCCGTTAATTTAGCGTACCCCTCTCTTTACGTAAGCAGGAGACCGTGCCCACCGGCGATGCTAGCGGAATTGGTTTTGCCAAGGTAGACAAAGGCCGCCGGTTCATCGGAATTTCCTTAGGGAAATGGAAGATTCTCTCTTGTCTTGTGTAACAAGGCACACTGAATTAGTCCGGATAGCAAAAGGCGAGACCCGGTGGGTAGGTTGCGAGGATCCAATTTCCAACAAGACACAGCGTTATGGGGGTAAGAGAACCCTTACAGGGCATTTGCAACCTTGCTCGGGTTGCTCTGAAAAGAGGAAGGGAAAGGCGGCTGAGACCCACTTATAATAAAAGAGTTTCTGGATCCGACCAGGAGGACTCTAAATCGGGAAGCGCGCGCGCACAATACTCGCGCCCGCCCGGGTTGATATGGTACGAGCAGCCTTTGGATGATCGGGATGCATTTTCCTGACAACTTAGTTGGCAACACTTAAGTTGGCAACTGCCTCAGAACTCCTGTTCCCTTCCCTGAAACGGGGCTGGGAGGGTTTGCGCCTCTTTCCTTGAATGGAAAAATAAAGATGTTCGTATCTTCGAATATGTTCAAATAAAGAGGACAGGGTTCCGATGGGGGGTGGGTGGGTGGGTGAAAGAGTTGGGTCTGCTCCCCACTGAACCATCTCCGTATCCCCGATCTTACCGCGCTCCCGGGTCACGAGGATTTCAATTTGCAGGCCTGCGGATTATTATTGGGGAGGGGAGGGGAG
>BHFT01037317.1:184301-197223 GCA_004320025.1 Laticauda laticaudata
CCCCCTCCCCCCCCCCCGTCCGCTTGGAGCCTGAAGCAATTGAAACCACTTCGAAGAAGGACGGTGAAGCGGGTCCCACCTCGCAAACCTTCCGGGCTGAGTCATCATCCGGCGTCCGCTGAAGTGCAAACTATCGATATCGTCGATTCAGATCGAGCGGCCGCACCTCCCCGTTTGCTTCAGAGAACAAGGCGGGAAAAGCAGGTGGCGTTGATGGGCCGCGGGAGCGCGCCTCGTTTTAACCCGCTCCCCGCCTTTCCTGCATTGAAGCTGCGGCAAGCGACTTGGGAAATTTCATCAGACGCGCTGCCAACTTCTTGCCTCCGGCGCTGCACTGTGAGGGAAAGGCGACGCGGACTCCCCGGGCCTGTCTGGCTGGTGCGAGTTAAGCCGCGAGCCGAAGAAGAGGAGGAGGAGGAGGAGGAGGAAGAAGAGCAGGCGGCTCGGTCCCGGCGCTCGAGGATAGGGCAGGGCCGAGCTGACTTCCCGGAGGAGGAGGAGGAGGAGGGGCGGCGCAGCGCCTGGAAGAATGTCTTCAGCTGCCGCCGCCGCCGCGCTTCTCTCCTGCTCCCAGCTGTCAAAAGGCGGTTGAGAGAATCCCCTCACACCTCTCGCAGCGAGCGGTGCTCTGGGAGGAAGACGTGACGCTGCGCGGCAGAGCCATGGAGGTCCCTTCAACTCCCCCGCCTCCGCCTCATCCAGCGCCAGGCATAGAAACCACGCTTCCTTTCAAGCCGCCTCCCGTACAAAGCATCACAAAGTTTCTTTGTTAAAGATTGTTTTGTTTTGTTTTCCAGGCCCTGCGTTGTGGGGAGAGACAGAGAGAGAGAGAGAAAAAAAAGAGGGGAGGATAATTCGGAGGAAGATTATTTTGTGCGCTTTGGCTTTTTATTGATCATGGATCCCACGCGATTCCTTCCAATAGCGACCTGCCTTTGCAAAGACCGTGCAAAGCCGAAAATAATTGTTGTATGCCACAAGCCAGCACTCAGAACAGTAACAGTGTAAAACAATAGACAAAGACTGCCGAGTGCAATGTTTATAATTAAAAGCAAGTCTGGAATAGAATTGTTAAAGACACTTCTGAATGCTCCTAAAGATGTGTTTTTTTGCAGGTAGGGAGAAGGGGGTATTAAAACAAAAAACAAAAAAACTGGGCCGCCATCACTGAAAAAGGCCGATGCTCAAGAGATTAACATGCCACCATATTCTAATATAGTTCCCCAGTCACAGGTATGCATGACTGAATTGAAAAAAAAAAAAAATTTGAGAAAAGATGGAAGATTTACAGGTTTCACCAGAGGAGAGACTTACAAAAATGTAGGTGAAGTTTACTATAAATGCTCATCCACCGGTAGTTTACTCTGCTAAGTATGCTTAGGTTTGGATTCATTTACAACTTGGTGCTTTCACCTTGTGAACTGAAAACACAATCAAAAGACCTTGCAATTGCTCCTGAATTTAAAATGCTATTGAGCGGGTACCAAATAACGCTAGCATGAAATTGGGTCTTCCATTCTGAATTCTTGCCCTTTGGTCACTGCCTCTGCTAAATTACTGATAAATGGTATCTTGATTCCACTGATACATCCACTATTGTCAAAGTGATTTCTAACTTTGTTGCCATACCCTTTTAATACATAGGATGGCTCGTGGCTATTTCCATACTCTCTTTCAATTCAGCTCTCTTTCTGGGCCTTTGCCCACTACTGATAAAGGGTATTCCTCATGCGTGTCTAACTGTGTACAAACATGCTCTGACAATACATTTTTCCTTTCCTGTCTCCTGATGTTGCTTTGATCTGAAGTGAAATGGTTTTAAGTTGTCTAGCTGTAACTGATGTTAAAGTAATGGCTTTCCCCTCAAGCTCTCGGCGTAACAGTAGCCATAATTTGTCTAAAATCTTTTATACGTCACCATTTTGGAAATTAAGTCAGGTAATGAGTAGTGGATGGGATCAAAACAGCCGATAGTGGCTGTTTCAGACTAATGTTGGAGTGCTTCTTTTCCTTGATTAACCTCATCGACAGGTAGTCCTTGACTTATGGCCACAATTTAGCCTCGAGTTTTTTTTAAGTGAGATGTTTGTTAAGTGAGTTTTGCCTCATTTTACGACTTTTCTTGCCACAGTTGTTAAGTGAATCACTGCAGTTTGTAAGTTAGTAACCCAGTTGTTAAGTGAATCTGGCTTCCCCATTGACTTTGCTTGTCAGAAGGTTGCAAAAGGTGATCACATGACCTTGGGACACTGCAACCATCATAAATATGAGTCAGTTGCCAAGCACTTGAATTTTTATCACATGATCATGGGGATGGTACAAAGGTCATAACTGTGAAAACCAGACAGAAGTCTCTTTTTTCAGTGCTGTGGTAGCTTTGAATGGTCACTAAACAGACTCTTTTTAAGTCAAGGAGTACCTGTAGTTGACTCCAAAAAAGCTAAACCCAGTGCTGACAACCTGTCAGAGATGTGCGATAACGCCAGAGCGCTTAGCGCACAGAACTGTAAGTATTTTAACCCTGTGGCCCTTCCTGTTTTTGTGCAGGCCTAAAGGAACAAACAGTGATGGGACAGCCTACCCTGCCCCTTTGTCTCTGAAGGATAAAACACAGAGAAATTCAGAATCTGGCATTTGTTGTCTTTGTAAAGAAAGGAAATGAAGGAGAGGAGAATCTTAAAAGTGATGCTTGGGACTGATTTCTTTTTACAAATCCACTCTTCTTTTTTTAACCTTTATCCACCTTATATCACGACAGAATGGGCATATGAGGATGGACAGAGGAGGGAGAGCCCAGGTCCTGAGGGACCATCTTGCTGCAGTGCTATGATTGGCAGATTTCCTGGCTGGCTGGCTACATATAGAACAGATGAAAGCAAAAGAATCAACCAAACTGTAGCTGTGCTTATTGTATGCTGTGCACACGTACAACATTGGGATAGCACCTTCCAGTAATGAGTTACAACAAGATGCTGTAGAAACAGAATAAAGAGGTCGGTAGATATTTCATGCTCCCCTGCCCCTCCCCCCCACTCAATGAATGGGTAGCGCTTTAATTCAGGAATGTTGAAAGTCTTTGATCTAGCAGTACTGGAATAATAGTGGTATTTTTTTTATCTTTCAGCCAATGCCATCTTATAGCTTCAACATTTTCAAAATGTGAATGCTTTGTCACCTTTTATTTATGTGCAAATAATCTCTCATCTTTCTTCTAGGAGCTCAAGGTTTGGGAATGCATCCAAAAATACTACTGTCATTCCAATGGAGCAATTGACAATGTAGTCTTTCTCCACTGCTGAATTGCAGGCCATCTGTCTATGAATCATCACATTATATTTAATAAGAATAAAATAAGGATAAAATAATGGCAACATGAATGCTGTTCTTATGATCAATTTCTATCCTTTTCCTACAGCATTTCTTCAGAGTCACTGCTAAATGGTGAGTACACCGGTTGTAATATCTGGGTGATTGGTGTTAGTGGCTGACTTTGTTACACTCTCTTTTAAGTATTGTATAAAACTACAGAGCAGGAAAACATCAGCCAGTTGGGACACCATGGTAGAAATAGGAGCTAACCATCTCCTGCGCAAGGTGGAGAGTGGCAAAACATAACAGGTTTTGGACACCTTGAGTCCAGCCCTGGATGATGGAATAACGAAGAAAATTTCTTAATGCTGGTATAGCTGATTATGACTCAAGTCTGTTGTTTCCCTTCTGGGCTGCAGAGAAAATAATAATACAGTGCTTTCTCTTTTGAAGTGCTTTCCTCCCATTGATGAGCTGGCAGCAAACTGTACCAAGATAAAATTTGTTGCTCCCTCATGTCGATATCTATCCTGCCTCTATTACTCCCAGTTCCAGCCTGCAGGAAGTTTTACTTATTTTTTTATATTTAAATCCTACCTTTTTATTGGAGCTAATGTGACCCTTTGCAGCTGGATAAACTCTGAATCCCTATCTCATCTTCTATTTTCCATATTTTTAAAGTGCTTTTTTTTTAACTCTGAAAATTTACTTTGCTCCTCTCCCTCTTCCATTGTTAAATGTTGATTTGAGGTTGTGGCTGATCCAAGTCTGATTCAAATGGGAAGAAGCAGCACATAGCAAAAGCTTCCAAAGAGCAGGTGAGCTACAAATTGCAGGTAAGATAGTATATGTCTTAATATTTATGCATCAACCCCCCCCCCCCNATATTTATGCATCACCCCCCCCCCCCCAAGTAAATATTGACACAGAGCACATGGGAGGCTAGGATGCCACAGGAAAAGATGATGCAATGATATGTAAATTCTTCCCATAAAATGTCTTATCCATTTTGTGGGGAACCATTGTAACATGAAGTATTCACATGATCAGAAATAATGCATTCCAATAGGTTATGGCTCTATGTGCTTTTAGGGGAGAAAGCAGGTCTGGTCCTCCTACCAGTTCCTGAAGCACCCAAATTATTACATCAGATTTCATAATCCAGGCCGCAATGTGCTTTCTATTCTAGAGCTGTGAAAGAAGTAGTCAAATGGAGCAAAATAGACATGTGGTGTTATATCCATTCAAAAACTGCAAACCATAAGCTAGTTCAGTTCTCATCTACTGCTTTTGCTTTTCTTTTAATGATGCGTTAGACCTAAAAATGCCTTTAGTCCCAGAGACCGTACATATCTCATCCTAAATGAATGCTGAAAATACCCTAATGCGGTGCATGATGTTCCAGCAAACTAGTGTTCCCCGGGGTGCTTTTATTCTTGGACATTAGTGTAGTTATTTTTTTTTATTGTGTGTGCGTGTAATATATGTGAAATACTTCTAGTGACTGACATATTTGAGAATAGAATCGGGAGAGCACAAGGCCTAAGTGTTTCTTAAAAATTAGACCATTGGGACAGTTTCGCAATCTACCAAACTGTAAACTATGCTATTCAAACTGTAGTGGCAAGTTCCAAGATAACAAGCGAAACCCCCAAATCTTACAAACCTCATTAGGATTAAGTTCAGTGTAGAGTAAAGCGACTGGGTAGTGTGACATACAAATTAGTAACTTTAAAGGTAAATGAGGACTTTATGAGGAGAAACAACATACACTTTTACATGCTGAATTTCTTGTCTCCCTTTATAGGAGGGGAGAATGTATGTAATGTTCATTAGGAACACCTTTATGTCACTCAGGTCAGAAAAAAAATTTGGACATGTTTTTGGTATTTATCCTTTAAGGGGACTTACCTGTTTGGACACTGCAGTGTTTCAGATGCAATACAGGGACCTCAGCTTGAAACCACTTTTGGGACCAGAGTTTCTGTTGCTAAATAAGGTGGTAGTTAAAGTGATTGTATTCCATTTTATGATCATTTTTTGCCATGGTTGTTAAGCGAATTGCTGCAGTTGTTAAGTAAATCACATGGTTGTTAAGTGAATCCTTCTTCTCCCATTGGCTTTCTTATTGGAAGCTGTCTGGGAAATTTGCAAACAATGATCACATGACCTTAGGTCACTGCCACCATCATAACTACATGCTGGTTGCCAAGCGGCCAGATTTGATCATGTGACCGTGGAGATGCTGTGACCGTTGTAAGTACAAGGATCAGTTCTAAGTTACTTTTTTCAGTGCTGTTGTAATTTTGAATGGTTGCTAAATGAAGGATTGTAATTTGAGGACTTATCTGTACCAGAAAAATCCTTTGGATTGGTAGGAGCAAAAACACAGCTCTTATACAGTACGCTTCACAGTTCTTTTGTTGAGATCACATCGCTGTTGTACTTGGCAGATGCTTTAAAAGAGATGCATATGAGAATTGCATTTGCACTGCTGTGTCTCTGAAGCATTTTTCTGGAATCAGATCCAAGCCATTGCATAGCACTATTATGTAGTAAGTAATATATAGTATATGAAAAGTATGCATTAGATTGTTAAATGAAACAATAATGATCTGGTCTGTGTTTTAAAAATGATTATAATTACTAGGGTATATTAAAAGCTAGCACCAAAACACTCTCAACATTTGAAAGAATTATTGTAATTGGAGTCATAGAAATATTGCATCAGATTTCATATCTTGTATTTAAACTTTTGAAAGTGGAACATGGATAGGTATCAGGAACATGACATACACAATAGTTCTTGGTTAAGAGGATAAGAATTAAACTTACAGCCGGAAGGTCAAGTGGAATAATAAATAACAGAAATTTCAGAACATTTGAAGCATAATTATTAAAATATTGTTTTAATTTGTAAACTAATTATAGGGATTTCTTCAGTTTGCTAAATAATTTTCTTTTTCTCTTCCTCCATTATCCTTCATGCTAAAGTTCCAATAATAATTGTTGATATTTTCAATTTACTGCTGGCAAGAAATCTTTGAATATTCCAGTTATTAAATATATATACTGTTTTTGGAGATTTTGAAGAAGATATTTAAATTTCTTCTCCAACACTAAGATGTCATGGTGAGACCTTGCTCAAATGTTGTAATATTTATCCATTCTAAATGAGTGCTTGTGAGAGACTGTGTTTAGCCCCACATGTTGTAGAGTTCAGTTGTCTTTCTCTTCTGGGTGTTTCCTCCATGTTTTCCACTGTGAGTCATCACAAAACAAAGCTACCAGTAGCATAAAATTAGCTGTCCCCACTGCCAACCTCTATCTTTTCTATTTTGGGTCTATTCAAAGTAAATTGCAAAATGTTTTTGCAAAATGTGGGTATGCTACTTATGATAGTTAATGGTGATTAGAGTTCTCTGATTTTTGCTGAAGCTCCCTTTCAGCATCACACCAGTCAGCAGAAAAAACATCCAGCAACCACAGCATTACACAGTTGGAGAAGGAATGGCTTTGACTTCAGAGCAAAGACCTGAATATTTTGTTATGTGTGATAAGAATAAAGTGGAAAATAAGGATTGATTCATCTCATACTTTCCTATATTGGTGGAGGCCTGCTCCTTTCTCCATCTTTCTGGAATTCTGATAAGATGGGGTAGATAAAGGCATTGGAGATAATGGATCTGGAAGAAATTAAAAAAATAAAATACTTAATAGTGCAATGGTTTGGAGAGAAATAATACAGTAAATGCTGGCTAGAGAGGAGATGTGCCTGCAGCAGACAGATACACTCTAAAACACTTATGTTTACCCTAAGAACTTGATATCTAATATCTCCAAAGTTGAGGATGGCAAAATGTGATAGGTTTTATATACTTTCACTCTGGCCTTGGATTTGTACCAGTATAGCTAATGATGACACAGCCTATTTCATACATCAGCTATGGATGAATTAAAGTAATTGATGAAGGAACCATAAAGGGCTTCAAATGTGAGAACCAATATCTTGAATTGCACTCTGAAGGTGACTAAGTCATGAATTACAATAATGCCTGCCTTTTCAAGAAAATTTGCAATAGGTGCATAGGAGGAAGCTGTGCAATTTCTTCACCATCGTTCTCACCTACTCTTCAAGTAGCAGCCCCAAATTGAGAAACAACTCTGCCCAGAGGTGTGTAACCAAATTTAGAGTTAATCATAAAACCTTGCTGGAATTGGTGGGTTTTGGAATCCACAAGTACTCTGCCTTGTCAGAATTGTGTTTCAACCTGTTTGCCCCTATTTAGAGAGAGGTGTACCGTACAATTAGATATCATCTTCTTACTGATGAAATCTGACTCCAGGCAAATGGATGATCTCATCCAGCAATTTCAAGTAGATCTTGAATAGGAATGGGGTAAGTGTTGAACCCACTTAAGGGGCCTAGGACTGTCCTGTACCATCACCAGTTGGAGCTGTCCCTTGAGGAAGGAGGGCTACTCTATCCCAATTCCTAACTATTGGTGACAGCTCAGAAGATAATCATGATTGATGGCACTGAAAGCTGTTGAGAAATTGAATAGTACTAGGAGACTCACAGTAGCTCTGTCTTTGATCCATCCAGCCAAAGATCAATAAGAGTGCTCACTGCTATCTCTCTATTGAACCTGAATCTGTTCTTTTTCCTTTATGGCAAAATTTCTCTATAGAGAGAAATTGTGTCAAAAATGGGGCAGAGGAGGCTGGTATATAAAAGGAACTCAGGATACAAAGGAGTAATAGAGAGGGTAGAGACTGGAGGATAAATACTAGTGATGAGATGTAAGAGTCTATGCCTTCATCACCTGAAACATTCAAAACACCTTTGATCCTATGTACCTGTGGTCTTATTTTCAAGGGAATACTGATAGAGCATTTCAAATTTTACACATTTTAAAGCTGTGGTGAGATATTATCAACTTCAAGGGGGAAGTAATTTGTACAATGATAAAGTAAAGGATAGCAATAGCACTTAGAGTCTTAAACTTATACACCGCTTTACGGTGCTTTACAGCCCTCTTCCTCTCTAAGTTGTTTACAAAGTCAGCATATTGCCCCCGACAAGGATAACTGATGACTGTTCTACTCATTGGCTGGGGATGAGATAGAAGCAATGTTTTGGAGTCTGGTGATTTTCCAAGGCTAAGTGGAAGTGTAGACAAGATTCCCCCCACTTTCTTTCTCTTTGTTCATAATGAATGTTACTACTACAATGCTATACAATACTATACTACTGATACTATTATAATCACAACAATTAAATATTGACTATTATGCAGGAATGATTTATTAATACTTCTGGAAATGTTGAATCCTCTTGTCATATTTTTTTTATTTAAAAAAATAAATCTTGACATGGTCCATGTTTGTATTTTATTATTAATAGGAATTTCTAAAGAATCAGACTCCTATTCTAGTTTTGTATTTAAGCGGCTAATAAACAGTAAATCAGCAATCTATGGGAATAAAATAGCAGCTGAAGCAATTTAGTTCACGATGTGATTTAAAAACATCATGGGAAACCCTTAAGAAAAAACCTGCATCTCAGAATAATTGCCTAAAATAAATCACATCTGATTAGGTAAATCGGACAGCCATGTGACTAAATAGACATTTCTTGGAAGTCCATTATGGATTTATTACTTCAAAAAATGTAATGGCCATTTACTATATATCTTATGGGAAGGGGGCAAACTCAATAACTAAGGAAATCTTGTGTACAGTTTTTGAGATATTAAAATAAACATCTATAATAGCATCTGAACATACTGCAATTAGTGAAGCTGTTAAAAGGTTAATAAGTTTCCATCTTCTGACTCTTTGAATAATTGTTTTTTTTTCCAAAAGTATTTGGTGATCAAAACAAGATTTAGTTTTGCAAGAAAAGAGTGGGCAGAGGAAATCTGAGAGATGGTGATCCTGCACATCAATTTAACACTCCTAGAATATGATTATCATTTAGCAAGTAAGATTCATCTCTGTTTTAAAATTTCCAGTGGTTCTTTTTGTTGTTGTCCCGGCTTGAATTAGCATGTAATGCAAATAACATTACAGAATGTTATTCAATCTTTAATTTACATCTCTCATGACATATGCAAATCCCTTGTCCTGAAATATCAACCCAGTGAAAGATGATAATATCCAGTCTTATATCGTGTCCTTGCTTGACTCTCCATGGCGCAAATGTGCCCTGATGACTGTGATCTTCTCTTTGGCTCATGCAATAGTATCTTATCTTGCCCTTGAGTGGAACTGCCTTACAGCTCTTCCATACTTATTCCTCCTGATGAGGATTTGCCCAGTTCTCACTGCCCATTTTAGCTTGCTACAGACACAGTCCCTCCTTCCAGTCACTAGCAAAGCATTCTGCAGCCATTTTGGCTTAGGAGCAGACGAGATTGTACAGTTGGTACATGGCACCTGCCACATAATGCCTGATTGATATTGCTATTAATGTACCACTGTCCTTGTAGTCATCATGTGCTGAGAGGCATGTTATACAAGGGTCAGAAGGATACTGACCTTCGCTGATTGTGCCAATAATGTGTCTTAGCACTCTTCTTTTCCCAGGATTTGTTTCCTTTAGTTCCCTAGTTGTTTCCATGAACAACTTCTCTCGTTATCTGTTCATGACAAAACCTTGTGTAAGGGAAATGCAGAGCATTCTGGATGCAATTACATAATCCTTCACTTTGGACTTCAGTGGTGGTTAAGACTTTATTCATGTCTCCTAGGCATTTAAAGATGAGTAAAATGGTTTCCTGTGTCAAAATCACAGGAAAGTTAACTAGAAGGATGGCTTTTGTAGTTGTTGGTGGGTGTCAAGCTCTTGAGGCCATATTGCATTACAAAGTTTTGATGATTTGTACTAAAAGGGGAAGGCAGAAGATCAGTCTGAGGCAGATGTAAATCCAGCCAATCAGGATATGAATTCTAGTGCCTGGGTGCTACTGGCAAAATTAGGTGAGCTTTTATGTTAATTATGACCGCAACCTTTCCATTTGTTTCTAATATTTCTTCTTAATTTCTTTCCTTGAGTCCTTGAGAGTGTGAAGTTAGCTATCATTCCCAATGCCTTGAATGTTCTTCATAAGTTTTTCCTTCCAAGTCCCTTATCACCTTAGTTACCCTGTTCCAGATATACTTTAATTTGTTATTCATATTCCTAAAAAGTGGTGTCCAGTATGGGACATGAAATTCTAAGTGCAGCCTGATAAATACAGAATAAAGAGAAATGATGATTTATCTTGTTTTTGATATTACATATCTGCTGATGCAGTCCAACACTACACAGTTTTTTTCAGTTGCATCACAGGTTGCTTCATGTTCAGTTCATGATCCATTAAATTACCCTGATGTATATATTACTGCTTCCTCCATTCAATAGTCATGCCTTAAATCTTTTTCACTAAAATGTAGAACTTTGTATTTATGCCTATTGACGTTAATCTTGCTAGACTTTTCACAGTGATCCAGCTTATAAAGGGCTTCCTGAAACTCTCCTCAAGTTTTTTTTTTTGCTATTCCTTTATTATTGTATCATCTGAAGATTTGGTAATCATATTTTAATCCATTACCCAGCTCTTTTATTAATAGGTTGTACAGTATGAGGCCTAGAATTGAGCATTGTAGTATCCTGTTCAGTATTTTCCTCCAGCTTGAGATGCACTTGTTGGATGCCCACATTTTGTCATTTTTTTTTACCAGAGTCTTCAAGGGAGATTGTTAAATGCTTTGCTAAGGTCAAGATACACATTGCCCACTATATTCCCATAGTTAAATAAACAGGTTTATTGGGCATGATTTATTTTTGATAAACCAACTCTGGCTCCTGTCAGGTACTACATTATTTTCTAAATTAATAGAATAATATTGCTTAATATTTTTAAATAAAATTTTGCCCAGTATGATTGTCAAAATGATTTTTATATATAATAGTGGCCCAAATTGTGGAAACGTTTGGGAAAAGTGTATTTTGAAGTTTGATGGCTAATAACACCACTTTTTTTGGAGTAGTTCCATAACATTATATATCAATGGAAAGATAATTTAATCAAGAATGTAATTCAATAACTTATGAAGGATTTGTTTTTTTCATGGAATTCTAGATTCTAGGCCAAATTCCTGCAGTCTGCGCCGAATAGTCCTCATATTCAACTTCACATTGCGTTGCACCATTTCATCTTGTATACACTCAGATGATTTTCTTCTGTCACGTAGGCAGAGTCTCTTAATTCTTCTATCATCACTTGCTGTCGTGCACCTTTTCCTGCCTTTACGAGTGTGGTTTTGTAGTGACTGAGTCTCCCTATACCTTTTCAGAAAATTAAAAATGCCACCCGTGGTTAAATACACTTTTCCCAAAAGGTTTCCACAGTTTTGAACACTACTGTAGTTGTATGGGTCCTCCCGTCTCTCACTTTCGAAGACATGAACATTGTTCAGTCCTTGACCTGCCCCTATTACAATTTCTTGAAGATCATAAGCTTAGAGATGACATCTACATTTTTTGATTGTAACTGGAGAGGTAGGGCTGGTCCTCTTCACCAGCTTGCTTCAGTGCAATTTTAATGCAATTAATTATGACCATTTCTATAGATATAGGGAAGATAGCATGGTTTTGAAGAACAGGAGGAAGAGCTGACCAACAAGACAACAGTCAGATAAGAAAGAGCTGAGCCTTGGCCAAGGAAGTAACTTGAGAAAATGTCTCAGGTAAGCCCCTCACATGAAGTTTATCTGTAGGGAGAAGCACATTCAGATTTGCAAGATTCTGTTACAATAGCAGTTACAATAAAAGTAGTACTGACCTACATGCCATTGGCTTTTTAGCCTAGTTTATCTTGTAAGGCTGACAATCTCTTATAGGCAAGAATGCATCATATTATTCAGTCCATTCAGAAGGCAACCTTCACCCATCTTTTTCTGTTTCCTGACAGAAGCTAGATCAGCAGTCGTCAACCGGTGAGCGTGGCCCACTGGTGTGCCATGGAAAAATTTTGATGGGGCGCAGAAGAAATGGCCCCCCAAAGCAACTACTCTGGGCTGTGCAGTTCTTGTGCCTATTGGCTCTCCGAGGGACCCCGGAGTTAGGCCCCCGAGATGCACGCGCCAAACAGCTCCTACACCTGCCAGCGGCGGCAATAGCAGTCCCCTCCTCCAATGCCTGCTGTCAGCTCTTCCCCATTAGTTCTCTAGCTTTGAATTGCTCCTGGCACTCTCTCTTTCCCCTCTCACGTGCAGGCAGGAAAGGAAAGGGGGACGGAGCCATGCACAGATCTTCCCTTTTCCAGCCCTTGCTGCCTCTACCAACATCGAAGCCTTGAAAATGCAGGCAAAGCCGCTGCAGCAGTAGCGTCCTGAGTTGCCTTAGCATGCTTGGTTAGTTAAGAATCGACCTACCCAGAGAAGGAAGTGGTGCTGGAGGAGGAGACAGGAGTGGAGAAGCAAGCAACTCAGGGCACTACCACTGTGGCGGCTTTGCATTTCCGAGGCTTTGATGTTGGGAGAGGCAGCAAGGGCTGGAAAAGGGGAAAGCTGTGCACAGCTCCATCTCCCTTTCCTTTCCTGCCTGCATGTGGGGGGGGGGGGG
>BHFT01037318.1:0-20378 GCA_004320025.1 Laticauda laticaudata
GTTTTAACTTTGCCGCCTTTGAGCGGCTCCTTGGATTGGTTCCTAATGAACCAACCCACTACTGGCCTTTCTAGCCAATCAGAATAGACTACTTGGAACCTTCCAAGTTATACAGAACATTTCCAATCAGTCTCCATATTTCCAATGTCTTTCTCCCCTCTTGGAACTGAACCCAGGTGGATATTTCTTCCAACAGAGGCATATGCAATGTCCCATTATGGGTTCACCAGGCTGTTAATGACAATTTTGCACCCAATTTCATAACCGTTCTGGTGTATTTATACCAAGGTTATCTTCTTTACTTTCTACATCCAGCAACTGTGGTATTGGTGGGTTCATTGTGGCCTGCAATGAAGATTGTAATCTAGCTGGGCTGCACCTGTGAGTTTTCTACCCCATCTACCTGCGAAACTGAATGATGGGTGATAAGATTTATTCCTGACCAAAGGTATCAAGATTGACAGGGATGATAGTCAGGGTACCAACCTTTGAGTAGAATCCAGAATTAGATATCTACCAATTTTCTGGTGAATTTTAGCTTCAAGGCCATATGGCCACCACCAGCTCAAAGAGATGTGAAGGACATTGCTTGTTTCTTGGCAATATAGTTAGGCTATGAAGCAAAATTGCTGGATTTTCACAATTTGGGAGGAAGTCCATCACTGGAGTTTTACCGTTTTGAAAAGAAAGCAGATTTTGTTTTAAGGTTAATTTCCTTCAATATTTGTTCATGGGCGTAATCTTTCTTCTTGCCAAAATTCTATTTGGTGAGCCTAGAAACTCATTTTTTTTAAAAAAAATATTTTATTAAAGATGGCTTTGCTTTCGAAAGAAAACTATGAAAAGAGTGCTTTGTTGAAGGCTCTCCCCATTACAAAACACACAAATGATGGTAGACAACTTAGATGGGAGGAATAACTGGAAGGGAAAAGAACTGTTTAAGGAGGGTCACAAACCCAACTTGAGATGGGACAGAAGATTCTGTGTCTATTTGCAGTGAAAACAAACTCAGTCTCTGGAATATTTCCAAGTAGCTGCTCCTTCCATATATTATTTCCCATTTTTATCAGGATTCTCTGTCAAATTGCACAATGCCAGTATGCATACTTCTTTGCCTTGCGTAGCATTTATCTTCACAACAGCCTTGTGAGGTAGTTTGCACTGAGCAAAATGAGAAGGTTATACAAAACCATTTTTCGTAGACTGCTAGGAATTTGAACTCTGGACAAAGCCCTGCATTAGAAGAGAATATAGAATAGAATAGAATAGAATAGAATAGAATAGAATGAATACCTTTATTGTCATTGGCATTTCAAAATACAATGAATTTGAAAGGCTACTCCAGCACAGTGCCCCAAATACCACATCACAATCACCTACACAGTATTAAAAGTAAAATAATTAAGTAATATAATTACAAAACCTAGTCTAAAACCTATTTAAAACAATATTAAGTTAGATAGTTTAAAAAATGCCAACCTTATAATACATAGAACTAACATCACACAAGTGTACTTGTTTATTCAGACAATTATTTGCCTTGAAAGAAACTGTTTTCTCAGTCTATTAAGTCCCAACATTTTAAGACACCTATAACACCCTGAGGTAACAATTCGAAATTATGGAATGACGCAGGATGAGAACAGGTCTGTGGGTTTTTTTGGCTCTAGAGTGGTCCGGTCTTCCAATCTCTTCCAAAGAAGGAAAATGGCCACAGTGTGGCTGACAGTAAGGTTGTCAGAAATATGAGTTCCTGGACTTTAAACATTGAACTTCTTTCCACAACAATCTCCATTGATATTATAGTGGAGAGGCTCTGCTTTGCATCGTCTGAAGTCTATAAACAATTCTTTGGTCTTTTTGATGTTACAGGGCAAGGTTATTTACTCTTGCACCACAAGACCAGTCCTGAGAACCTCTGACCTATAGGCCGTTTCGTGTCATCTTCTGATATGAGTCCCACCAATGTGTGGTGTCTGCAAATTATTATCTTAGAATATGTTTCTGTCATGAAAATAGTAGACTCCTATTCCGCTGTTCTGATTGGCTAAGAAAGCCAGTATAGGGATTGGTTCACTAGAACCAATCCAAGAAGCCACTTAAAGGCGGCAAGATGAAACTACTGTCATTGGTACAAGCCGGCAGGCAAGCGCTATAAAAGGCTGCCGCGACTGAGCCAAGTCCATGTTGTTTACTTGTTATTAACAAATAAGAGCATTTGTTTGTTGGAACCCGGTCCTACTCGCGTTTTCTGAACAGAACACTGGCGACGGGATGGGATCATCCTAAAACGCGGAGACTGGTGCACGCGGCGAACTAAAACCAGGCTGACCACGATGAGGTCCACCGCCTATAGCCAAAAAAAAAGGGCGCGAAAAAAAGCAACTGGCGGGAAGCGCCGGCTGCAGAGGAAACCCGCCTCGAGCTGAAGTTCAGATTCCCTTGATGTGCCATCTGCAGAAGCTGTTAAGAAAAGGGGACACATGGAGAAGGTCTGCAGAAATAAAAAAATTACAGCCCAAACGAGAACGCAGCAACTCTCCCCACAAGCTGAGCCAAAACAAACCGGAGAGAAATTGGCAGCGAAACCAAACGAGCCAGTAAACGAGAAACAAACCATCAGACTTTCTACTATCGGAAGGCTCAGACGGAAAGCGGGAAAAGTCAAAATAATAAGTAAAAATGCGAAGGCAGCCCTGCAAAATGGAGGAAGACTCAGGGTCTTTCCTGTCATGCGTGTCATCGGGACACATCAAACAACTGGTCCCTAATATCAGACTTAAAGAGCTCCAGAAGCAAAAATTAACGCCTGAAGGACTACCAAGGGATCGGAATCCGGTGTAGGTCTAGGACATTTTCCGAGTACTACAAACACATGTCGAAGTCCTGCCATTGAACAATACGCGACCGAGACCGACCAAGCCTCCTGGGGCATCGAATGGTTTCGCACCATTGGGCATCGGAATGGACCAGAGTAAGACCAGTGGTGGCGCAACCGCTGGGTAAGAAAACTGATCCACGGGGTTCCAGGACGTTTTTTGACGGCTCCCTAGGGCAGGTATCAGGGACCCCAATTGTCCTTTTAGTTGTTAGACCCCAGTAGCCCCTAGAAGACTAAGGCCAGACGAGTTTCTTTGCATTAAAAGCAAAAATAGAGGAACAAACTGAACAAATAATTGACCAAGGGTTTTGGAACCTGTGACCATGCTAAATGGGAGACGCCATTGTAACACCAATTAAACCTGATGGGTCAGGTTCGCTCTGCGGAGACCTTACAAAGGCTACCCCTGACACCATGCGTGCAATAAAGCGCATAGCCGGTGCCGTCGTACAACATTTGTTACATTCACTTGGGGAGGAAAAGTTTTCGCTAAACTAGACTTTGCACAGCTTACAACAGCTTCCAGTAGACCCCTTAACGGCCGCGAGTACAGACAATAGTGACCCACCAAAGGGGATTCAAGTGCAACAGACTCCAGTTTGGAGTGAGTGTGTGGCCCCCAGGCAATGTTCAAAGCCTCATGGAACGCCTATTGAATGGAATACAAGGGGTTCGTACCATATTTTGACCGACATCCCTAATTTCGGCCAAAGATTACGACCCAACTAGAAAAAGACTAAGAACTGTACTAACAAATTCAGAGAATCTGGCCTGGAAAAGTTTAAAAAAGAAAATGCTGCTTAATGACTGGATCGCGTCGAATTTCTGGGCTATTAATAGACGGACGAGAGTATAGCACCCTCTGAAAAATAAGTCAAAGCCATAAAGACGCACCACAGCCAGAAACAAGAATTGAATTGCAGGCATTTTTGAGGGACTAATAAATTTTTTAACGTATTCTCCCCCACCAAAGCGACAATAGCGGAACCATACCACCGGGTTACATTGGATAAAAAATACTATTGGACTGGGTTCATCAGGAGCAAAAAAGCCTTCCAGAAAATAAAAATTATTAACATCATAACACCGTTCTTATCGCATTTAGTTAACACTCTTCATTGACGTGACCTGCACGCCTCACCGTTACGGAGTCGGGTGCCATCCTGAGCCAACCAAATTGCCAGTGGGATGAGAGGCACCCGTCAGCTTATTATTCAAGACGCTTCTAAAAATAGACACGTACTATAGTCAACTAGACAGAGAAGCCCTGGCAAATTGTCGCCGGAGTGAAAAACGCTTCCACGACATTCATCTCTAATGGTACGAACTATTTTGATAGTAATGGACCATAAAACCTTACTGAGAATTTTTGCAGGAAACAAGCCTACACCGAACATTTTGTCCCCTGAAAGTGACTAGATGGTCAGAATTTCTAGCAGCCTTTATACATTAATGCTCGACCCGGGACAAATCTCTCATGCAATTGCATCAGCAGCAACGCCGTTACCGCAACGAGAAGACCCGGCACCGACGATGACGCACCTTGCAGATAGAGACATGCCCCGAACTACCAATAATCCTGCAAACCATGTCGCCGAGCCACCGCAAAGGACCCAGTGACTGCCCGCCATACTAACTGGGTTGGTAAAAGGCTTGGCCGGAAAACAAACAACTGAAAACTTTAAACCTTTCGGACCAGACAAACCGAACATCTCACATCAAAGGTTGTTTATTGTGGGAGTGATCGGGTAAGTTTATCCCTCCTAAATACAAACCAAGGGTATCTGGGCTATTGCTTCAGCGAAGGCCACCCTGGTATTGTTAAAAGACAGCAACCCCATTCCGAACTGGTCGAAGTCTCCAGCGAATATGAAACGCGCAAGTCCAGTTGAGTCAGAGAGAGCCCCACCTACCTCACGACTACGTCACACGTAGGACTGAACATACGAGGGGAGGGAGTCGTTCTGTATGAAACATAGAGTGAGCTTCTGAATTCGCTATTCTGGATTGGCCTAAGAAAGCCAGGATAGGATTATTCACGTAGGAACCAATCCAAAGAAGCCACTTGATTAAACTACTGTCATTGGCTACAAGCTGGCAGGCAAGCGCACTAATAAAAGGGCTGCCGTGTGGCTTGAGCTCAATGTTCTGTGTTACTTGTTGTTAACAAATAAAGACATTTGTTTGTTGGAACCCGGTCTACCTTGCGTTTTTCCGAACGGAACAGAATATAATATTATAGAATATTATAGAACCTAGAATATCAGAGTTGGGAGGGACCTTGGGGGTCTTCTAGTCCAACCCCCTCCTCAAGCAGAGAACCCCATACTGTTCTGGACAAAAGGCTGCCAGTCTCTTCTTGCAAATCTCCAGTGATAGAGCACCCACATATTTTGAAGGCAAGTCATTCCACTTATTAATTGTTCTCACTCTCATGAAATTTCTCTTTAGTTCTAAGTTGCTTCTCTCTTGGATTAGTTTCCACCCATTGCTTCTTGTCTTGCTCTCAGATGCTTTGGAGAATAGCTTGACTCCCTCTTCTTTGTGGCAGCCCGAGATATTGGAACACTGCTACCATGTCACCCCTAGTTCTTCTTCTCATTAGAAGAGGAAAGCAACATGAATGAAATAAAAGATAAGTGTAGTGCCATTTTCTTTTAAAAAAAAGTTTCATGGGAAAAAAATCTTGTAATTCAATTAATTGGACTGAATCATTTTTCTAGAGGAAAATTTTATTATGCTTAAACTGAGCCAAGATGAGCGGCAAAATAGCACTCTCAAAAAAAGGAAGGCAGGAACGCATTGTGATATTTGATTTCACCTGTTTCAGTCTTCATTCTATTTCGAGTCTTTTGAAGTCAATGGCTGCATATTTCTGTAGTTGCATAATGCAGGCGAGCGGTTCCTATTTCAGTTACAATGAAGTTTAATTTTCTATAAAGGAGCAAAGGTTCATTGGGCTGACTGTGATAAGAACAGCCTGGCATATAGACAGGCAACCAGGGAGAAGCATTGCAACAGAAAGTTACAGAGTGCTCCATTTTATATCTCTTCCTAAAATTTATTTATTTATTAGAGTTTTATCCTACCTCTATTATTGTATAACTCAAAGTATAACTCAAGGTGGCAAAATAATTACTATTATTATTATAAAGGAGTCATTATCTTTATTAGTGTTGGCAGTTTGGTCTTACAGATCTGGTTTGGGTAGTGGTTTCTTTTTCATTTTGAAACAATTAAAAAAAAAATCTCTACATGGGAAGTTTTTGATTTAAGGTCAAAATTGGGACCAGAAATTCTGTTGCAAAGCAAGGCAGTTGTAAAGTGAGACTTGCCCAGTTTTACAACCATTTTTCTGCCACGGGTGTTAAGTGAGTCAGGTGGTCCTTAAGCGAATCCAGCTTTCCCCTTTAACTTTTTGCTTGACGGAAGCCATCTGGGATGATCGCAATTGGCATTCATGTGATCTCAAGATGTGGCAACCTTTGTAAATACATGCTGGTTGCCAAATGCGAAAATCTGATAATGTGACCATGCTGCAACAGTTGTAAGTTTGAGGACCAGTTCTAAGATACCTTTTTCAGTGCCGTTGTAAGTTCCAGCAGTCGCTAAATGTAATGGCCTTAAGTCAAGGACGATCTGTGCTTTGGGGAGGGGCTCCCACAATCCCAATGTGGAGATAACGGCAATAACAATGGTGCTGAAATTTGCAAATGGAGGTTGAAGGACTTTGTAAGACAAATTTAGCAATCCAAGCTCTTGGAGTCATGCTAAAGAGATTCACAAATATTTTGAAATGTTAAATGCATTGGGCTTAACACCAGTGATTTAGCCAAAACATGTTTTGTTTGGAGCTTTAGATATGCTATGAAAACACCTCCATGTTCCTTAGTTCAAACATCAGAAAATACTTAAGAAAATATCCAGTCCAAAGACTGGTATTCTTTGGATTAATAGACAGTAATGGTAGCATTAATAAGAAGAATACTCAAATTGTCATTTAAAAACTATTGGCAGATAGAAATGATCTCGAAAGAGAATTTGAATTGGATTATATTGCAGCACTGGCAATCAAAAAAGGAAAAGAGGCAAGGTGAGATAAAAAATATAAATTGTTCAGCTCAGTGTTTCTCAACTTGGTCACTTTAAAGATGTGTACACTTCAACCCCCAGACTCCAGTGGTAGGATTCAAAAAGTTTTACCACTATTTCAGTGTGTGTGGCTTGGTGGGTGCACTTTGCAAATGTGCACACACTCATAATTGGCTTTGAGGGGCACACTAGTCAGAAAAGTAACTGGAAACATTTTTGAGGGTCTTGAAAAAGAGCATAAGACTGCATAAGTGATGCTTGACAGCAATGAGACACAGTGCCATTTAGCGACTTAACTATGGAATGACATTATCCATGTAGTCACCGGTTACAATCAGATGTAAGGTCTCATGCAAAGGGAGCAAGACCTTACCGAGAATTTAATTAAACATAAAACTTAGTCATTCATCCTGTGCATGTTAGATACCTGTGCTCAGGGACTGTCATCTTTATAATCTTTCCAGGACTTAAGAGAAAGGAACCATGGGTGAAATATGAGGTCATTTAAGGTTACGGTGCGGATTTACGTAAGATGGGTTTTGAACTGTTCATCTTGTACTTCAAAGTACAAGAGCTGTACTTTTCAATTTGGAAACCAAACACTGCCTATGAGATAGCAAAATGCCACTGTATTCCCTAACCTGCCCTCCAAACAGAGAAATTGAAGAAATCAAAGGTGTTATGAATGGGAAATCTGTTTTGGCAATCACGTATATTAGAAAAGAAAGAACAATTCTACAGTTATCCCCATGAGCAAAGTGCTCCTACCTTCCGGCCTTGAATCCTTTTCTTGGCATTTGATGGTTGCTGATAGATTGAATCATATCAAAGCATTCCTTCTACTCCATTCGGGGATGAAACACAAAGAAGCCGTGTTCCTTTTCCCAAGTGATAAAAATGTGGCACTGCAAGTTACTAAATCATTTTCCTGACAGTGTTTGTGTTGTTTGGTGAAGACTGATTAGCAAAATAAAAAAATAAAAAAAAATCCAGGACAGTTTTATCCTGAGCTATAAGTAGCTCTAGACTACGACTTTAACTACTTTAGTGGCCATTCGAGGCTGGGGAATTCTGGGAGTTGAAGTCCACCCATGTTAAAGTGGCCAAGATTGGTGGAAAAAACACTGGTTTAAGGCAAAGGTGGGGATGGAGATAACAAACATGAATCACATATAATTCCTCAAACCACCTGGAACACTGTATCAAGTGTTGGCCATCACATTACAAAAAAGATGTTGTAACTTTGGAAAAAGTGAAGAGAAGAGCAACTCAGATGAGTAAAGGCCTGGAGATTAACACATATGAAGAATGGTTGCAGGATTGGGTTTGGCTAGTCTAGAGAAAAGAAGGCCTAGGGGTGACATGATAGCAGTCTTCCAGGATTTGAGAGGCTGCTACAAAGAAGAGGGGGTCAATTTATTCTCCAAAGCACCAGAAGGCAGGAGAAGAAACAATGAATGGAAACTAATCAAGGAGGGAAGCAACCTGGAATTGAGGAGAAACTTCCTGACAGTGAGGACAATTAACTAGAAACACAACTTCAGAAGTTGTGGTTGCTTCAACACTGGAGATTTGTAAGAAGAGACTGGACAGTCACTTGTCTGAAATGCTGTAGGGTCTCCGGCTGGAGCAGAGGGCTGGACTAGAAGACCTCCAAAGTCCCTGAATGCTCCAACACTGGAAGTTTTTTAAAAGAAGTGGTGTAGGGTTTCCTGCCTAAGCAGGGGGTTGGACTAGAAGACCTCCAAGATCCCTTCCAACTCTGTTATTCTATTCTATTCTATTCTATTCTATTCTATTCTATTCTATTCTATTCTATTCCAGCTCTATTCTGATTAACTGATTATCGTTTGCAGCCTCATAGCAGGATTATAACACTGGAAACATAAGATGGCCTCATTTTGGTGCAATTTTAGGCCATTTTGTAAGGAAGAGGGGGTTAAGTGTTAGAACAGTAGGTGGTTATCTCTGAACGATCCCCCAATCCCATTGCAATCTTTAATTCTCCAAATAATCCCCTCAAACAGGTTGAAAATATGCAGGCAACTGATTTTACTGGATAAGCTTTTAGGATTTAGGCACTAGCCTCACCCATTCTGTTCTTTTGCACCCTCCCCTTTCAAGGTAGGGTTGCAAGGTTGGGCTGATTCCTGAAGGTTGCTGTAGTATAGAACTTTTCCTGGGAGGTTAGATGACATTCATGTGAGGGACCCATCCAATAATATCAGATCTGCTTGAGAATTTTTCATAGATGCATTGCAGAGTCAGTTTGGTCTAGTGATAAGGCACAAGGCTAGAAGCCAGCAGATTGTGAGTTCTAATCCTGTCCTTACGTATGAAAGCTGGCTGGGTAACATTGGACCAATGACCAGGAGACGGTGAGTTCTAATTCTGCCTTAGGCATGAAAACTGGTTGGGTGACATTGGATCAATCATCAGGAGATGGTGAGTTGTAGTCCTGCCTTAGGTCTGAAAGTCAGTTGGGTGACTTTGGGCCAGTCACCTCACAGGATGGTTGTTGTTGTGGGGAAAATAGGAGAAGGAATAATTATTGTGTGTTTGCTGCCTTAAGTTATTTATAGAAATAATATCGAAAGAAAGAAAAAAAGGAAAGGAAAGAGAAAGAGAAAGGAAGGAAGAAAGGAAGGAAGGAGGGAGGAAAGGAAATATTGAAAGAATGTGGATTTTCTTATTTTTCCAGCTTGCTGAATAAACTGGAATTTGAATTTCTACTGGATTGGATTAGGATAATGAGCCAAATGTGTTCCTGAGGAGAGTGAGGGTGCCAGGATCCCCACCAAAATTTTCCAAAGTCTGTGGGAAAACACATGTCCCTCCCACTCCCAAGCTGTGACTGAAGTCACAGCTGGAGCACTAGGCCGGCACAAAAACGGGAAGCCATCAGTGCCACAGGCCTCATCTTCTGCTAGCTATGCTTTTTTGGACAAATGCAGCTCAGATGAAAGGAAAAGTATGCTGCTTAAACAAAGCCTACTTAGGAGAGAGAGGTAATGTGAATGAATGAATTTAAGGAACAGTCAAGCGGAAGGATTATGTCGGTGACTCAGTTTTCAAGCTGTAGCATATGCTGCTAGAAATTAGACCATGTTGTTAAATGTTTCCTCATAAAAGCTTTAAATATTACCTAATTTCCTTTGGGCTGAAATGGAGGTGTCTCGTGCCCAATTTTTCATCAGGGTAATTCTCCCTTGTTTAAAAGTATGACTGTTAGTAGGGATAGTTTTTTTTTCATATTGCAAAATATACAATATAGCTCCTGCTCTTAAGGTGCCTGGAAGGTCATGTGACAGAGCCTCCGGAGCCCGGGTAGGCCGTTTTCACCTTCCTGGTGTAGAATGAAATATTCTAGGAAATATTAAAAAGGCAGAATATTATATTTCCCTGGATGAAGAAAAGAAGAAACATACAGGAGGCTCAAGGAAAGTCTTTGGAGCCTGGGAAGGGTGAAAACGACCCCCACGCCCACCCAGCGACCAGGCAGAGAACCAGTTGCTAATTTTTTTGAAGCCCACCCCTGATTGTACAGGTAGACCTCGGCTTGCAACAGTTCCTAAAAAATAAAAATTTAGTGACTGTTCGAAGTTACAATGGTCCTGAAAAAAGTGACTTATGACCATTTTTCACACAACCATTTCAGCATCCCCACAGTCACATGATCGAAAGACACTGGGCAAGTGACTCATATTTATGACAGTTGCGGTGTTCTGGGGTCATGGGATCGATCCCCTTTGGCAAACTTCTGATGAGCAAAGTCAATGGGGAAGCCAGATTCACTTAACAATCGTGTTACTAATTTAACACCTACAGTGAATCGTTTAACGAGAAAAGCTGTGAAAATTGGGGCAAAACTTATCAAATGTCTCACTTAACAGCGGAAATGCTGGGCTCCATTGTGGTCATAAGACGAAGACTACCTGTATAGGCAAGGATGGGGGGGAGCAAAGAGGTGTACTTTTGGACTTGCAACCCCATGTAACCTTGCAATACAGTGAGTGTCATGCCCCTGTTGGAGACTGACTCCAAGGGAGAGGAGGAACAGCCGACAGGGAGTGGAAGTGTGGCTCCGGAGGTTGCGGAGGAGGCTGGGGAAGGGCAGAGGCCAGCTGGGCAATCAGAAGAAGACCTAGGCCCATCCCCTCTCCATCCTAGACCATGCAGGGAGGAGAGGATAAGGGAAAGGCATGAATGGCGTGTTCTATGTGGGAGGAAAGGGCCTTGATCCTCTTCATGGGCTGAAGCTGTGAGAACTGGTTAAAAGGACGGACATGCGTAAGGGCCAGTGCTGGAAAAAAAGCATGGAAAAATATCTCTTGTCTGTCATTCCTATCTGAGTTTGGTGTCCTTCCCAGTGTGTGTTTTGATATCTGTGGGCGTCTTCAAGCCCTTATCTTGCCTGGTTCCCTTAATTGCTTCAGTGTGGTTTGTGTTGTTTTTACTCTTTATAATTTATAAGCACTTTTAGTTTAAATGGCATCTCCTCCTTTTCATAACTGCTTGTGGGGGAGTTTCTTTGTCTCCATTCAAGGATATTTTGAGCTTTGAAGCAAAGTGAAGGAATAAAAGGGGCTTCACCTATTTTTGTGACTGTGTTTATTTTGTATCCCACCCTGGGTCATCACAGTAAGTCCTTCTGGATGTGCTTCTTGTTCAGAACTATCTTGCAATGCTGATGCAACCCTGGGAGAAATTTCATAAAGGCAATTTTCCAAGCATCCCAACAGAAGTACCATGAGACGGTTCTGGCAACAGAAGGATATTTATTCTATTGAAATCACAGGCAATGCTATTGCTTCATAGTGAGGTCAACAGGACTCGCTTACCCTGGATTCACAGGCTGTCATCACACTACTTTGACTTAAAGAGGGCTTGAGATGAAACAAAAATTCACAGCATTATTGCTATAGTACACCTTAACCAGAAGGATCCGATAGGTAAGGAGGGCATCGGGTCCCAGTAAAGGCTCTGTTTCTTATAACGCAGGACAATTTCTGGGCTTCCTGCCTTCCAGAGCTACTCACCAGAGAGAGAGAGCTGGGACTGTACCCCCAAATTCCATATTGTCAGAACTGCCACCAAACATGCCAGAGGTGGGCTGCTGCTGGTTCTCACCAGTTCAGGAACCAGTAATTAAGATTCTGCGCAATTTGGCGAACCGGCAAATCCCACCACTGGCTGGGCCCAGCCCCACTCATTTTTTGGCCTGTTTTTCAGGCCATTTTTCAACTGGTTTTTTTGGGCTACCAGTTCTCCAGAACTGGTTAGAACCTGCTGAATACCACTTCTGTAGAGTATCCTATATTAGACGTGGTAGAGGAAAAAGCAGGTCATCATATGCTTCAACATGAAGCCTCGGGGATCAGAAAAATGGGGCGCCCGAGATTTCAACCCAGACTTATGACATATTGGGGTCCCCCCCCCCATCGTTTTTACACAACTGATTTTCAGCAGCACAGAGACTGGAAAGCTACAGGAAATGGAACACTGGATGAAACGGAACCTTTTGTCAAATCTAGTAGACTCGATATTCTTCAAGCTACCAACCAAACTGGAAAAGTTTGCTACAATTTCACCAGTTACTCTACAAAAGGAATGATCTGCAGTCTGTGTGTGGTGTTAAACCTTTGCGATAATCAGTGATAGCAGGTTTATTACGAATTTAAGCTGTCCGATAAGTGGGGATATATACATTTATCCTTATAGAATTCCTTAACACAGTCCTCTTGGGATCTTCTGGGTTTTATCCAAGGGATTTTCTGATGTACTTGTCCAGGGACACAAAGATGGCTTATACACTAAATACCTATTGACCTTCATTTAAAGCTTGACACTCTCAATTTCACACGGGCCTTTATGAAATGCCTTGAAGACTGATAAGCACAGTGAGTTCATGTCAAGGACATCCATCCCAAATGCCAGCAGAGAGCAATAGAGTTCTAAACACTTCCTTAGCCTGCATGGTAAATAGAATGGATTTCATTGGAATCTGTCTTCGGGCACATAATGTTCTCTAGATGTTCTCCTCAATCCACTATTCTTTCAGAAGTCCCAGTTTTCGTAAAGCCTTCCTCCGGGCTTCTTCTGTTGATCCACGGCTAGAAAATTGTACTGTGACACTCTTGGATTGGAGTCCTGCAGCTCTGGGCAGCGAGCTCAACTTTCTCTGCATGTCAAAGATGAGGTCTTGTTGAGGTTGTCCAGAAATACTTGGCCAAGAAGACTTGCTATCTACAAGGTCAGCCTCTGGCTTGACAGTCATGGTTTTGTTTGGGGTGGGTAACAAATTAGGATCCTTTTTCATGATTTCATGGATGTTTTGATAACCATTTGGTGTGCTGCATCCTTGTTCGGGCTTCTCACCCTTTACAGAAAGGATATTGAGAGGGTGGATGAGGTGGGCCCGGGCAAGAGTTTTCTCAACCAGGCTTAAACTACTCAAGGATTCATGGCCCATGGACTCAGAAGGTAAGGGCAAGCTTTGGCTGGGGCCCAGTAGTCCACGCTTCTGCAGCTTCTCTTCCAATTCATTTAATAGCAGGGCTGAAGCGTTGACATTGGCCAACACTTGTGCCTTGCGCTGTTGAACATTGACGGCTGCCTTGGAGATGATTTTGCTGAATTCCCGCTCACTGGCACTGGTGAAGCTGATGTTGCTCGGGAACCTCTGGGGTTTGGGAGCAGTTGGGGGTGGGGCACAAGGCTTGACCTGCTCCCCACTGCATAGGGTGGAGGAAGTGGAGATGGTTCTCCTCTCCTTGGCGTTACTTTCCTTTGTTTGCTGCTCAGACAATTTCTCAGCAATCAACAGCGGTGTGGGGATGGAGTGAAGGAGCTTTGGAAGTAGTATAGGAGGTTGAGCAGGATATGTCTCACCGACAGGCAACGGGGATGGTGAAGGTGGCGTTGGCTGAAGAGAAACTGGATGAACATCTTCCTTTGATGGTTCAACATCCTTCAGCTTTGGCTCATCCAGTTTCCAAGTTTCCTCTGATGCTAGGAAGAAAAAGAAAGAAAAAAAACCCATTAGATCTGTTTTAGAAGTTATGTGGAATGGTCCATAGGTCTACGGACGTTCTCAGTCATCCAGGTCGTGATTGTCCCAAAGCAGAGGTGGTATTCAGCAGATTCTGAGCAGTTCTGGAGAACTGGTAGCGGAAATTTTGAGTGGTTCAAAGAACCTGCAATACCTCCTCTGACTGGCCCCACGCCCATCTATTCTCTGCCTCCTGAGTCCCAGCTGATAAGCTGGGTCTTCTTTGGTTGCCCTGCACAGGATAAGGGAGATGGAAAGCAGGTTAGTGGGTGGGGAGGGAATGGGGATTTTGCAGAATACTTCCCTTGCCACGCCCACCAAGCCACACCACACCCACCCACCCACGCACACAGAACCAGTAGTAACATTTTTTGAATCCTACTACTTCCCAAAAGGGCAACTGGAGTTTCTTGGTTTTTTTCCCCCCCTTGGAAACGTTTTGCTTCTCATCCAAGAAATTTCTTCTTGGGAGTCAGAATTGAAGATGTTTCTTGGGTAAGAAGCGAAACATTTTTAAGGGAAAAAAAACAACAACAGTCCAGCTATCTTTTGGAAATGCACCTTGCTGGAATGGCCTAATACTTGCAAAAAAAGGCAGCTGTGCCCTGTCTTATCAACAACAGATTAAGACCATCCTAAAACCCACTCCAAAATATTTTCTAGCTTTTTTTTTTTTTAATCCCTATGATATGACTCCAAACAGCAACCAAACTAGTTCTGCGATCTTTTCTGAAAAGTGGGTTCCTTAAATTCAATCTGAGGATATAATCATTTCACTTTACCTGGTTCTGTGCTGTTCTTTGGTGCTGACGGGACCAATTCTATGAGCTCTTCAGACCCTGAATGGTTAGGTGTGTTTTCTTCTACCAGCTTTGGAGAATGGCAGAAGACACCACTGTCATACAAGCCTTGTTCTTCCACATCGTCATTCAAGGAATCAATAGTTTCTTCGAAAAACAGGAGGACATCCTTTTCTTCGTGAGTTAGATCTTTCAGCCATTCATCTTCATCCTAAGATTTAACCACAAAGGCAAACTCAGGTGTTGTTGTATACTAGAAAGTACAGATCATCCTCGACTTCTCTTCTGACCCAAGCCTTGTTCAAATTAAACAAACACAAACTGTGTATAAAAGCAAACCTTTAACGCGGCGCTAGGAATTCAGTGCATTCCCAGCCAAGAAACATTTAAACCTAATTGTCTGATATCAAAAGCAAGTCCTTTCAAGATTGCAAAAGGCTGCCAAGAACAGAAGACGAATTACTGATTAAATATCCACTGACAGAAATTTCAAAAACAAACCAGAGTAAGCGGGGCTTCAACGAGGACTATGAGTCTAAAGAACTTCTTTGCTTCCTGCAAAGAACACATCCCCAAGGGCTGGTTTTTATCCTTTATGGTGGGGGCCATCACCTCCCAGCCTTACTCTTGAGTTGCCCTTGCTGCTTCAGCTGCTTGTTTCTTTGGGAAGCCCTGCGCACATGCGCACAGGCTCCCTGGGGTCTTCTGCATCACTTCTGCCAGACTCCACAAGCTCCAAAGACAGCACTCCACTCTCCAATAGTCCTGGCCCCATCCCTGCATCACATGCAGGCCCCTCATCCGAGTCCTCACTATCAGAGACCTCTGCTATCCACACCTGCTGCCAGCAAACCACAACAACTTCCAACAGTTCATTTAGTGACCATTCAAAGGTACAACAGCACTGAAAAAAAGTTGACTGAGGACCATTTTTCACACTTATGACCACTGCAGCATCCCCATAGTCACGTGATCAAAATTCAGATTTTTGTTCTTGAGTGTAGTGTGTTATGCAAAGTCAAGTGAAATGGCATG
Source organism: Laticauda laticaudata (assembly GCA_004320025.1). Taxonomy (NCBI): domain Eukaryota; kingdom Metazoa; phylum Chordata; class Lepidosauria; order Squamata; family Elapidae; genus Laticauda; species Laticauda laticaudata. The sequence goes on from BHFT01037318.1 coordinate 15,860, forward strand.
AAAGGGATGAGGAAATGCTCATTTCTGTTAGTGTTGGGCTCTATAAACCAAGTAAGACATATTGTGATTCTTCCAAGCAGATTTCTGTATTGGTCCTTACCCACAGACAAATCTTGCCAAACTAAAGCATGCTAACATCCAGGAGTGGGCTGCTACCAGTTCTCCCTGGTTCGGGTGAACTGGTACTGAACCGGTAGCTAATTTTATGGCCGGTTCAGTGAACTGGCAAATCTCACCCCTGGCTGGCCCTTGCCACCCCTCCCCTCCCTTCCCAAAAGTCCCCCTGCAGCCCTTTTTGGATCCCAGGTAAATTCAGGGCCTTCATGGAGGCTCAGGAAGGGTAAAAAAGGGATGTCCTGGAAGTTCTGGAATGCCTCCAGAAAGTCTCTGGAGCTCAGGGAAGCCATTTTCACCCTCCAGAGCCCAGGGAGAAAAACCTCCGGAGCCCAGGGAGGGTGAAAAACAGACCTCCTGGAAGTTCATGAATGCCAGAAATGGACCCATTTCTGGCTTCCAGAGAGCCTCCAGAGCTTGGGGGGGCCATTTTTGCTCTCCAAGAGGCTCGAGAAAAGCCTCCGGAGTCCAGGGAGGGCGAAAAACAGGCCTCCTGGAAGTTCAAGAATGCCAGAAATGGGCCTGTTTCCAGCTTCCGGAGCCTGGGGAGGCCGTTTTCTTCGTCCTGGAGGATTGAGGAGAGCCTCCGTAGCCAAGGGAGTGCAAAAATGGCCCCTCTTATCGTAGTGCAGGAGGCTGGCTAGGTCACACCCACCATGGCCACGCCCACCCAGCAACTGGGCAGAGAACTGGTTGCTAAAATTTTTGAAGCCCACCCCTGCTAACACCCCCATAAAGCATATCTCTGGGAACTATTCGGGGGGAGCTCTCTTTGCCCTCCTTCTTTCACGCAAACTATCTGAACTGAGTTGTCCCTTCCTCCTCTGGAATGCAGCCCCTCCCTCTTGGGAATCCAGACTACATTCCATCACAGGTTCCTGGCTTTTTCAGAAGGATTTGCTTAATGATTGTGAGACTAGAAAGATTGATTAAGGAAGCCTCTGGCCTGATTTTGTAGAATTTTTCTCAATGTAACTTAAATAAGGATCTCCTGTAGTTTTTCTGTGCATACAGCAAGTTTTTTTTCACTAGTCCATTAGATAATTCAGTTTTTTTTCCCAAAGTAGCTATTCTCTAAAACTTCAATTTCCAGAAATTCTCCCCCATCATGGCCATGCTAAATCTTTTGAAATCAGAAAACCGCATTTTGGGAAGGTGTCCAAGCTGAGAAAGATTGATTTGACCTTGTATTAGAGATATTCCATTGGCTGCGACTGAAAGGAAACTGCAATACATTTGAATTTGTGCTGTAGCTTTATTTTATTTTTATGAGATGGGAGGGGAGAGGAGAAGGCAACTTCTCTCACCTGTCTCAGTCAAATGAGTGTGTCAAATTTATCACCAGAAATCAGCAGAATTGCTGCTGAAACAGTACACCACAGCAACTTGCTAAGTGCTGCGCACAATTATATTGTTTCCACCCTGCCTTAAAACTCATATAAATAAAGCCCTTAACACAATTTATCCAAGCACAACATCCAAAAGAGCAACTTAATTATAGAATTACAAGACTGGGTGAACCAGATTTTCTGTCTTGGCAGGAGACAGCTTTCATTTGGCAGTAGCAGTTTGAGACAAAGTACCCAGAAATAACCGTCACATCTCAAGCAAAGCCTTAAAAGCAATTTTAAGAAGATTGCCAGAAGAAGAGACAGATGAAGAGACAGCTTAGAATAGGATCAGCAACCCCATTCAATTCTGAAGCTGACTGGAAGTCTTGTTCCCCCACCATAAGAGTCTCTTCCTAATGTGGCATCCTTTTTCCTCTACCTGCCCTAACCGAAAGCCCGATCAATTATGGAGCTGACCGGAGATAGGGAGCTGCAGCAGAGGGATGAATGATCCAAATGCTGCTCTGGAGCCACAGGTTGCTGACTCCTGGCTAAAAATCACCTCTTGTTTTGCAGAAGAATAAAGTTAGTGAAAACCTAGAACCACCCAATTTAGAGAGTGGCAGCCCAGAACCACTCTTATTTTGGAGGAAGGGGCAAATCTATACAGTCTAAATGACATTTGTTTATTTGAAGAATGTAGATAATGCCCACAGCCCCAAACCACCAATTTTATAGAGAAATGGGGACATTCTCAACCTAGAACTGCCCCTATTTTGGATGAAGGGAGAGGAACAAACTGCCTAGGACCACACCTGTCCAACGGAAGGAAAATAAATCCAGAAAGTCTAAATGACTCTTTTTTTTACAGAAGAAAGTAGACAATGCTCACAGCCTAGAACCACCTGTTTTATAGAGGAATGGGAACCTTATCCTCAGCCTAGAACCACCCCTATTTTAGATGACGGGGCAGGAATGGTGTCAACTCTGAAGTTGGCCTGAACGAGGCCATTTTCTTGATTCAGCGTTGCCACACTGGAGCTGAGGGTTATGGACAGGGGAGTAGAGATAGAGGGAGTTTATGGCCAAAACAAAATACTGTTTGTTGGGAACCAAGGACATTGCCACAGGTGGTCGGAGAGAAGTAGAGTAACATTACCAGGCAACCAGACAACATGATGATTGGACCATAAAACTGACTGTTTGGGGAAGAGGAAGAACTTTTTAACTTGGTGAAAACTGTGGGAATATTCAGAGTCAGTTTTCACCAGCTTGTGCCAATATGGTATTTCCAATGAATCAGTTCTTTGAAGAATCTGCCTGCCTTGCGGTCTTATATATTGTGAGAATATTACTTGGAACCCTGACAAATGGACTGTCCAGACCACATCTGTTTATGAGATACAAGAGGCAGATGCAGAAAGGCTAAAGAACACTTGTTTTACAGAAGAAATCAGATAATAGAACCACCCGTTTTCCAGATGAACAGGCAAGCAACTGCACTGTTTATGCTCTTCAGAGACAATGTGGAAGAAAAATAATCTAGAGAAAATAGCTATGGGCCAAGAGTGTGGACACAGGACTGCTGCAGATCAGACTGTTCAATTTTGAAATCTAGTTTATAGCACGGCAGGCAAAATGATGTGCTTGCTTTTGGTCTTTCGAGAGCCCCAAGCGACCACAGCCAACTTGGATGCTCAGTGCTTACATGCTTATTAGGCAGGTTGAAGCATCACCCAGCCCTCCTTATGTCAATTAATGAAGTCATCTGAAAACAGCAAAAGCCAAAGAGTAAATTAGGTAAGGAAGCCGGATGATATACGAGTGGTGCAATTTGTGTAGCTCCCAGAAATATCCTCAGCTTTCTGTGCGCACACTTAAGGATGAAACAGACACGACAGTGCAACTAAACTGATAATTAAATGCACAGAGTGAGAATCAGCTCTGCTTTGACATCAAATGTTTTTGCTCAAATGCTCCGGGACTTACAGGCCAAGTATGACACATAGAGATTCTTCCAAACTGAAGTCTTTATTGTTTCACACCTACAGACAGACTCTTGCCAAACTGAAGCAGCTTATTATTCTACACTGAGCATATATAGGTAAACCTCGACTTACAACAGTGTCCTTAGTGTCTGTTTGAAATTACAACAGCAGTGAAAAAGTGACTTATGGTTGTTTTTCACTCTTACAACTGCTGCAGCATCCCCACGATTAAAATTCAGACGTTTGCCAACTGACTTGTATTTATGATGGTTGCAGTGTTACCTTTTGTGAAGTTTTGACAAGCAAAGTCATTGGGGAAGCTGAACAACCGTGTTAATAACTTAACAATGGCAAGGGTTCATTTAACAATGGTGGCCAGAAAGGTCGTAAAATGAGGGGAAACTCACTTAACAACTGTCTTGCTTAGCAACAGAAATTTTGGACTCAATTGTGGTTGTAAGCCGAGGACCACCTATGCTTTGGGAACTATTAGGGAGGAGCTGTCTTTAACCCTCTTTCTCTTGCGTATAATATCTGGGCTGAGTTGCCTCTTACTCCTGTGGAATGCATTCCCTCCCTCCTGGGAATCTGCCTCCTCCTTACATTGCATCACAGTTCCTCTCCAAGAAAGCCCTTCTCAGCTTGTGAAATCTCATATTACGTCAAAAGATACTCCAGCCATGTCACCTTTGCTAGAGACAGGTTGTGCTACTCTTGCATTATTCCTCATGTTGCAACGGTTTGATCATGTAAGTAGACCCATGGGTAAACTGCAATTCAGTGTCAACATCTGGAAAGGGCTTTAAGAAGGCATCCGAAGCTTTTTGGAGAGGAAGGATTGAGAGAAGTGGGAGAGAAAATATGGTTCTGGGGCTGTTGCATACTCTTTCTGTCGTTCAAGAAGTTGAGTAGCTCTCCTTTTGAGCTATCTCGCTGCTCCCAAGAAGGAACACTTTTCCCATTGTCTTGGAAACTTGACCAGGGAACTGTTAGATTGGGAGAAGATTTGTTCGTTCATTCATTCATTCATTCATTCATTCATTCATTCATTCATTCATTCATTCATTCATTCATTCATTCATTCAT
>BHFT01037320.1:0-36573 GCA_004320025.1 Laticauda laticaudata
TGCACAGGAGAATGGAGCTGGAAAGCAGGTTAGTGGGTGGGGAGGGAATGGGGATTTTACAGTATATCCTTCCCCTGCCACACCCACCAGCCATGCCCCAACCACCAAGCCACATCCACAGAACTGGTAGTAAAAAAATTTGAATTCCACCACTGTCCAAACGGTAACACCATCAAGTTAGAACAAAGGCAAGATTTCCTTTGCTATTTTCCACTTGGAAAGGGATGCAAAACAACTATCAAAAGTCTTGTAAAATATGATTGCTATTAACCCTGGGTTATGTAACTGCTTCCTTTTTTTTTTCTTTTTTTAATATGGAATTCCATAGCATGCGTTCCAGATAGCAGGAATAAATCCAGATGTTTGCTTTCTCCAAAATTTAGCGTGGAGAAGAGACGGGGCAGAATGCTGTCATCAAAATGTCTCAGACACACAGAGGAAAACACAGCACCACACCTGCTGAATCCAGCATATGGATAATGTCTTTTCACAATGTACCTGAGAACATAGAAAGAGCATCCTAAAAGGTGTACGGATGTACAATTTTTTTGTTTAGTGACCAATCAAAATTACAATAGCACTGAAAAAAGTGACTTATGACCTGTTTTTCTCACTTGCAACAATTCCAGCATCCTTGTCAGAGATGGTATTCAGCAGGTTCTGACCAGTTCTGGAGAACTGGTAGCAGAAATTTTGAGTAGTTTNCCATCTATTCCCTGCCTCCCAATGAATCCCAGCTGATTGGCTGGGTCTTCTTTGGTTGCCCCCCACAGGAGAACAGAGCTGGAAAGCAGGTTAGTGGGGTGGGGAGGGAATGGGGATTTTACAGTATCCTTCGCATGCTACGCCCATCAAGCCACGCCCAAAGAACCGGTAGTGAAAAATTTTGAATGCCACCACTGATCTCCGGGGTCACATAATCAAAATTTGGATGTTTGGCACCTGATGGTTACATTGTCCCGGGCTCATGGGATTCCCTTTTGTGACTGTCTGAGAAGTGAAGTCAATGGGGAAACCAGATTAACTTTAACAACCGTGCTACTAATTGAACAACCGAAGTGATTCACTTTACAAATGTGGCAAGAAAGGTCATAAAATGGGAGGAAATTCACTTCACAATTGTCAAAATGCCCCAGAGGAGCTTTTTCAAGAGGCAACTGGACATTCTGGTTTATCTTCTGAAGACATTTCGCTTCTCATCCAAGAAGCTTCTTCAGCTCTCAAAAAGCTTATTGGATGAGAACTGAAGAAGCCTCTTGGAGGAGAAGCGAAACGTCTTCAAAAGAAAAACCAGAAACTCCAGTTGCCTCCTGAACAAAAGCACCTTTGAGACAACCATGACCAGGATAACTGAACATCTCTACAGACTTTTAGCTATACAATTCGGGGTGGACACCCTTTGAATGGTGTGGGAGTAGGAATGGATTTCCAGAGGAGAAATTGCAGGCTACATGAACCATTTGCACTAGTCAGGTGACCCTGAAGACACAGATAAACCTCCAAGTGGCCTCAATGACCCTCTAAAAGGATGCAAATGACCAGTTGTCTGCAAGGAATATAAATCCTTCCATTCCACTCCATCCTGTAGTAGCTTCTTGGATGAGAAGCAAAATGTCTTCAAAGAAAACCAGGAAGTCCAGTTGCCTCCTGAATAAGGTGACCAACTTTTTTACAATGAGAAGGAGGACACAAATCAACTGAAGAAAAAAAACAAAGCCACTTGCACGCTACACACTCTCTCAAAACAATTCTCCTGTGTGGAGTGCATGCGCGTCATAATCACATCTCGCCACACTGTACCGAACCTTGATGAATTATCATGTCAAATGCAAATACGTCACATCACACACAACAGATCGGATCAGCAGCGATCAAATATGGAGATTTACAGATTAGTCTTCAAATATCAAAAAGGAGGACATGTAGGAGGACACTTTTTGAGAGAGGACAGAACTTATAATAGAAGGACTGTCCTCCCGAAAGTAGGATAGTTGGTCACTTTACTCCTGAAAAAAGACACCTTTGGGACAACCCTGACTTGGATGACTGAGAATCTCCAAAGGCATTTAACTATCAAAATGAAAATTTTGGGCTCAGTTGTCCTCATACCATTCCCAAATATCTTTGTCTTAGCTATCCACAAAAGTATTATATTTATCCACATATTATATTATATTTATCCAAATATTTATCCATAATTAGAATGTTAGTTAAACAATATAATGCTATTTGTAAAGGACATAAACTTTGGGATTCACCAAAATTTGGATTCACCAAAGTTTCTGGCAGGAACAAAATTTGCTTTCTACTCTCAGCCTCATCCCTCTGTGAATCTGTTCCAAATTCCTTTAGCTCCATCAATTCCTTCCTCTTCTAGGATGATCTGGGAATGATTACAACTTTCATCCTGCCAGGACCCAACAATTAGTCCCTAATTTCCTTACAGGAATTAAAACTGTTCATCCATCCATTGGAAGATCTAATTAATAACTGCTGTGAGTCTTTACTGATTATAGCATTATGCAACTTCTTAATCTGGTCAATAAATAAATGTTCATATAGAAGAGCCTTGGGCACTCACCCTAAGAGAGTGGTTATGGCATAAGACTCTGACTTCTAATCCTGGCTTAGGCATAATATTAGCTGGAGACTTTGGTCCAGCCTTCTACTCTCAGCTTTAAGAAGGATGCACATAGAACAAAGGATTGTTTCAAAAATTAGGATGAGAGAAATATATTGAAAAATGGTTACGGATAGAAAAAGACAGTTGCAAGAGTCAAAAAGAGAGAAGAAGAGATACACATGAAAATTCAGAGTCATTCTAGTGGGAATATTTAAAAAAAGTAGTTTGGAAATGTGAAAAGAAAGCTAAATAAGAAACTCTCAGCAGAAGAAATGTTATTAAAAATAAAAGCAAGAAACTCATTTAGGAAGAAACAGATGGAAAGGAATGCTAGCGTGAGTATTTGAGAGATTTATGCAATAGTGGGACATGTCAAGAGTGGGACTGAGATGACCTCTCCAAGGCCTGGTATTTAAAGAAGTCCTTAACAATGTGAGAACACTGCAAAACTGTAATTCTACAGATAGGAACGAAGAGCTCTACATCTACAGGCTCTTTCACCTGTTCTACGCGAAGAAAAGGAGGCGGCCAAGAAGTGTCTGGGTCCAAAGATGGATCTCTGGGTCAAAGATGGATCGCCAGAAGAGCAGAGTACGGACTGTTACAACAAGCTGATGTGTAGCTGAGGAACGAAGACACTCGTGCATTCCAGAACTTCATGAGGATGCCTCCAGCCATGTTTGACGAAGTTGTGGAGTGGCTGAGACCCAGGGTTGACCAAGCAGACCACCAACTGGGCCCTGGGCTCAAGGTGGCACTGGACTCTGCGCCACCTGGCCTCAGGGACCACATACAGGAGCATTCAGTATGGCTGGAGGGTGCCACACAACACCATCAGCATTGTGGTCAGAGAAGTGTGCAGGCCATCATCGAAGAATATCTGGAGGAAGCTCCTCCAGTGCCCCTCCACTGAAGAAGGCTGGAAGAAAGTTGCAGAGCATTGGTATCAGAAGTGGAACTTCCCCCACACCGTTGAGCCATAGATGGCAAGCACGTGGCCTGCAAAGCTCCAGCCAAGTCAGGGTCCACTTATTTCAACTACAAGGGCTTCTTCAGCATCATCCTCTTCGCCATGGTCGATGCTGACTACAAGTTCATGTACATCGATGCTTCAGGCAACGGCTCAGCTTCAAATGGCCAGGTATACGCCAGTCATCTCAAGGAGGGCTGGAACGCAAACCTCATCATGGGCTTCCCAGATTCAGACCCCCTGCCCAACGACACACAAGATGTTGCCCTACTTCATCGTGTGGGGATGACGCCTTCTCCCTCAGAACCTACCTCATGAAGCCCAACACTTCCAGACTCCTCACCCGTAAAGAGAGGATCTTCAACTACAGGCTGTCCAGGGCAAGGCAGGTGGTGGAGAAACGCCTTTGGCATCCTGGCCAACAGGTTCCAGGTACTTCTCACCACCGTGCAGCATTGCCCAGAGGCCGTGAGGAAGGATCATGGAAGCTTGCTGCATCCTGCACAATCTCATGTGCACCCGCTACCCAGTGTTGCAGAACAGTCTCATGGACCTCCACAAGGCAATGGGGACATGGAGCCTGGGGAATGGAGGCAAGGGCGAAACCTGATAGACACTGAGGATGTGCAAGGCCCCAACAGAGCTTCACGTGAAGGGAAGAAGCAGCACAACCTCCTGAAACACTGGTGCAACTCCCCAGCTGGAGCAGTGGAGTGGCAAGACAGGATGGTAGATGCTTAATGGATGCTTCCTTCAGTCTGTCTCATCACACTGATGAGGTTGGGCCATGTATGTTGAGTGGGCCTACAATGAAACAGGGCATTTAATAAAGAGTTGTGTTTATGTTGAAATGTGTGGATCAATGATTACATTGTTATTGATAATAAAGGGCCATAGGTGTGGCACCTGGGAGGGTGGACCATACAGTCCCACTATGCTTGCACTGGAGGTTTATCTATCCTGCAGCTATTACCCATCCCAAAGGTATCCCTGCCCATCCCACTGCTATCCTTACCCATCCCACAAGCATGCAAAGCTTAAACCATTTCTAAAAGTTTCCACCAAGACTTTATTTAATAAAATAAATGAAGCGAGTGTGTGAAGCAAAGATAATGTTTATTAATAACAAGCTGTAAAAGCAAAATGACCCAAGTCAAGTGTCCAAAGCAAAGATAAAGTCAACAGGTAGCCACCCAGTCTCTGGCACTCTTCTTGGGTCACTCGGAGGCGTGCCCAGTCTCAGGGCTGAAGGGTCCAGGTGCTGTGGAGGTGGCTGCTGCTGGATGCTGGTCTGAGGCTGGGGTGCCTGACCCCGAGAGGACAACAGGGGACGGTGTGTGGAGGAAACTCTTCGAGAGCTGGCTCAGTCCTGTGAGTTTGAGAGCACCTTCCTCCAGGACATGGGGTGTCAGCCCCAATACTGATGACAGATGTTCTGAGGCCGGGCTTGGCTGTGGGGTGGAGGAAGGAGCAGTGTAGTGGGGATGTCTGGTCTGCAGCTGAGCGGAGGTGAGGCGTGGGTGGCATCTGTGGCCGTCGGTGGCATCTGTGGCATCTGTGCATCGGTGGTGTGGCTGGCATCGGTGCATCAGTTGGCATCGGTGGCACCGGTGGCGTACGATGTACCTGTGCCTGGACTGGAAAGGGCTACCTGTGCTGCTGGACCTCCTGGTAGCCGTAGCCTTGGTAGGTGAGGGCCTGTGGAAATCCTTGGAAGGCTGCTGACATCACCTGGGGTGGAGGAGCAGGCCTGGACTGGGTGGGAGCAGGTTAGCTTGGTCTGGAGGGTTGTGAAGAAGATCGGTGATCCTGTCCTTCACCACCTGGTATTGTGATTCTGAATGTTCATGAAGGTCTGGTTGACGTAGGTGAGGAAGGGCTTGCCGGTTGGAGGATGGGATGTCAGTGTGTACCAGCTGAGAGAGGAGATCTCGCTGCTTCTGATGGTGTCCCTGATCTCCAGCAGGACAGTGTGGCTTTGCCCTCCGGTCTGCCTCTCTGCCTGCTTTCTGTGGAGGTGAGCTGGGGTGGATGTGGGTTGGCCTGTGGTGTGGAAGTGCCCTCTCCTTGCTCCCACTGCATCAGGGGGTCCTCAATGCACTCCACCATGGGTAGTGCAGCTGCCAGGGGGTCTCTGTCGTGGGACACTCCACAGATACCTGCCTGGACACAGGAGCTGACTCTTGGCCAGAAGAGGACTGGCTCTCAGTGGCTGCCTGAGAGAGAGGGTTGTGAGAGGGCTGCTCCTCGGTGGCGGATCTCACCCTCCAAGAAGCTGCACTTGGCCATCAACATAGGTCTCTCGGTCCATCAGCTTTCGACCGCAGCCTGGCCAGATTTCTTGAGGTGCAGCTTCCCGTACCAGGTGTGCATGTGCTTCCACCAGCCAAGGAGCACCTCCGAAGTATAGCCCAGGCTCTCCGCCTTCTCTCTCTCAAGCAGCCTGCTTCCTTTGGTGTCTCGATAGAGCCTGTGTCCTTCCGCCATAGATACTCGTTCTCCCTCAGCCATTCCAGCACCTCATCCTCATGTTCCTCTTCTATGGTGTATTGCCTCCTCTCCCGTTCACGGCGTCTGCCTCTTCCTCCCTCTGGCAGGGCCATATGGGCCCTCATCAGAGGGGCTTAAAAGTTGTAGGGGCTGCTCCACCACACCACCACCAGCAGCAACAACAACAGTAGCAGCAAAAGCAGGACCAGCAGCACCAGGAGCACCAGGAGCAGCACCAGCAGAGTAAGCACCAGCAGCACCAGCAGGACCAGGATCATCAGCAGCCAGAGTAAGCACCAGCAGCGCCAGCAGGACCAGCAGGGACCAGGAGCACCAGCAGGACCAGCAGGACCAGGCAGTGCCAGCAGAGTAAGCACCAGCAGAAGCACCAGCACCAGGAGCAGCGCCAGCAAGAAGCTCCAGCACCAAAGATTCAGCCCCAGCAGCAGAATGCCCCAGCAGAAGCAGAGTCGGCCAGGGGGTGGGATGGTGGCCCCTATCCCTCTTGCCAGGGCTGGCAGGCAGATGGCAGAGGCTTCTCTTCTTCCCCATGGTTGTGTTGAGTTGTTGGCTTGCTTGCTGGCTGGCTGGCTGGAGCTGTGTCTGTGCAGGCAGGTCTTTCCTCTGAATGGTGACCTGCTTGCGAGCTGCTTCCCTTTATATCCACGGGGCTGACGCAATGTATCCTCCCCGCATGCGCAGTGAATGCTGTGCATCCGCTAGGGCTTCGCTCGGCATCCGCTCTGCATCCGCTCTTTCCACTGCGCGTCCGCTTCGCTGTGCTCCCCCGGAAGCCCTCGGATGTGCCATCCGCTTCCATCCGCTTCCATCCGCTAGGCTCCGTGGAGCATCCGCTTTCCATCCTGGCTACATCCTCCCCCCGCCCGTTCCTTTCCGTTGTTGTCCGCTCTGGTTATGGCAAATTCGGGGCACTTTTGAGAGCGGATAACAATGGATGGAACATTTTCTCATCCGCTGTGTCCTTTTTTACAAACGTTTTGCATCCGTCGGCCAATGTGACAGGCCCTTTATGTAACTGTAACTGAGGACTATGAAATCGAAGCACAAAAAATTTGCAAAACCAACCGACACACTGCTTGTATATTTATGGGCTGGATTTTTTTATGTTTTGTTTGTTTTTTGTTTGTTTTTAAAAATCAATAAAACTTAACCCCACCCCCCCCACCCCCCCAAAAAAAAATCCACCAAAGAGATGGCCAGGAGGAATACTTGGGAATGGCGAGGCAATCTTAAGTCTGGAAAAGTAATTTGCAAATGACTTCAGCTCCTCAGGTCGTCATTGAGAACTGTAGGATGGTGGAATAGTTCATTGATCGTACATTATTGTTGATGTAGAGAAAGTCTTCTCTAAAAGGGTTAGGCTTGAATGATGGAACGTATTGCATAAATGCAGAATTAAGAATTGGTTGCTGAATGTGATATACAACGGGAGTAAAGCATCCTCAAGAATAGATGAAATACTAAGTTCCGTACTAAGCAGCTGATATTGCAGGTTTTGTGTATGTGTGTGAAAGAGAGAGAGAGAGGGAGAGGGGGAAGGAGGGGGAGAGAGAGAGGGAGAAAGAGAGAGGGGGGAGGAGGAGAGAGGGAGGGAGAGAGAGGGTGGGGGGAGAGAGAGGAAGAGGATGGGAGAGAGAGAGGGAGAAAGGAAGAAAGAGAGATGCTTGTAATGATATTCAAGGTGAATTGTTGAAAATTTGAAGGTTGTTGATGAATCTGGCTTCCCCCATTGACCAGGCTGGTCAGAAGGTCGAAAAAGCGTGACCCCAGGGACACTGCACCGTCATAAATATGAGTCAATTCCTTGGATGTCCAATCACATTTGGCCAATAAAGAATTCTATCTATCTATCTATCTATCTATCTATCTATCTATCTATCTATCTATCTATCTATCTGTCAGCATTTGAATTTTGATCACATGACCATGGGGATGTCACAACGATCATAAGTGTGAAAAATGGCCATAAGTCACTTTTTTTTCAGTGTCATGGCAACTGTTTGAACGGTCACTAAATGAACTCTGTTAAGTTCAGGGCTACCTGTAATGGCACAGCCAGGGGCAATGTGATGGTGATGGGACTTTGAAATTCCCCAGCCTTTCCTTTGAATCTGCAGATGTGTCCAGGGGTGGGCTTCAAAAATTTTAGCAACGGGTTCTCTGCCCGGTTGCTGGGTGGGCGTGGCCATGGTGGGTATGGGCTAGTTGGCCTCTTACACCATGATGGGGGTGGGGCATTTTTGCCCTTCCCGGGCTCTGGAGGCTCTTTGGGAGCCAGAAACAGGCCCATTTCTGGCCTTCCTGAACTTCCGTGAGGCCTGGTTTTTGGCCTCCTCAAGCCTCCGCGCATGCCCTGCACTTATCCGGCCACGTGGGGACTCCTTGGAGGGGAAGGCCAGGGTGGACGGAGGCAACTAAGAGTGGGATTTGGGGGTTCTCTGAACTGCACAGAATCTTTGCTAGGGGCTCTCCCAAACCCCTGCAAACCCTCAGCAGCCCATCCCTGGATGTCTCCCCTTGATTTAAGGCAGGGGTCTCCAACCTTTTGGACCTCAGGGACCACCAAACTCATAATTTCAAATCCCGCAGACCAGAGACCCTGGGAAAATCCCCCCAAAAGTCTGCAGGATAATTCCCCACTTCGTTTTCCTATCGATCGATCATTCTTTATTTGGGAATCACAGGATACCATCTCCAGCTCTGTTCTTAGAGGGAGGGAGGGAGGGAGGGAAGAGAGACTTTTGGATTCATGCAAGGAAAGCAGCAGAAGCAGCAGAAATCTTTCTTTCTCTCCCCCAAACTCCGCCAGAAATGAGTCTTTGTGAGACTTGTCATGCCGGCACAGCCTCTTGGAGCAAGATGCCTTGCAGGGTCGTAAAGACTCATTCCTGGTGGAGTTTGGGGGAGAGAAAGAAAGACATTTGCTGCTTTTCTTGCATGTAGCCAAAAGCAGAAGAAGAAAGAAATGGAAAGAAGCAGACCAGTGGCCAGGCCAGGCGTCTGGGGTGAGTGGGGCAAGTCCCCCCCCCGCCCCTTCCCCCCTCCCCTCACTACCTTGTGTTGTCAGCAATGCAAGCGACTCAAGCCCTGTGTTCCCGTGGGCCATGTGGGCAGCGGAGCCTTGTGTTCCCACGCAGCCTGGATTAATTGCTTTGGGGGTGAATTTTCTCTGCGGACCACCAATATTTTCTCATGGACCACCAGTGGTCCTCAACCCACTGGTTGCCAACCACTGATTTAAGGGCAAAATTGCATCTCCTGACTTGTGTGTGGACCCTTTGCAAGGGGTGATACAGAACTTGTCTTGAGCTGCAGTGAAATGCAACTTTTTACACAACTGGGAGAACACAAAAGGGTTTTGTCCTTCAAGCAGAAAACGTATTGGGCTGAATTCTAAGGGCTCGTTAAAATAAACCATATGCTGTCCTAGTTTTTTTAAAGCTAGTTTCTGATTCTCATTTGTGTAAGACAGATACCTCACAGATTTTCCAAAAGTAATTTTTTGGGGGGTAGGTTGCACAATAAGACATCACAGGGAAAGGCTGTATACATGCCTTAGCAGCTTAGTTGCAAGGGTTAAAAAATGCTCATAAGCCACTTTTTTCAATGCTTTGTAACTTTGGTCACTAAATGAATGGTTGCAAGCCGAGTATTATCTGTACTTTATTCCTGTTTCACTTTTGCTGTTTTTAAGTTGACTTTTTATTTTTAATCTGTTTTTCATTGTAATCTTCAACGGCATCTGGGCAAACTTCTATTTTAATGGGAATAACTTATCAATTTCTTATTTTAGCTGCCCTCTTTAGCATCTTCTCAGGGCCTCTGGGCTGTCCAAATTTAGCTCTCAGATAGGGAAGTTGCATGACTAAATGATCTCGTCACATCCAACGGCCACATTTCTCTTCACAGAAACTGCTGTGCCAAGAAAGCTACACTAGAAGTGGACTCTCTGGCCTTCTATAAATAAATTTAAAAAAAAACAAACACCAAAACCAAGGTTGTGGTAAATAGTTAATAGACTATATATCCTACTTTCACATGGTTTAAATTCCAAGAGTGACATGCCACAACGGGAACATAGCTTTTGCATGAGTGTTTCTCAAAACAATTACGATCACCATTAATTCCCAGGTAGTAGCTCTTTCATGTGGATCGTTTATGAAGTGGAAGAGTCCAAAATGTTATCCCTTGCATACAAATCTAACACATGGAAGGAATTGGAAATGGGACTGCAGTTTCTCATTGAGGCAACTAGTTGACACTTACGCTCAAGCACAATAAAACATGTAGGAACCAAATTACTGTCCCACCACATTGCCATCTTGGTACATCTTCTCAAAGAGCTCCAGGAGTCCTTCTGACAACCCAGAACTGCAAAATGCAGCTGGAATAGAGCAGAAACTTTTCATTACACACACACACACAAAAGTGGAATAACTGAAAAGCTAAGAGGACATACTCATGACTTGGGCTATTTCCATCCTAAAGCTTGCCAATATTTCCATATATGTAGACTGTTATTTTATTTTATTGCGGTAATGGGAGAAGATGCTTAAAACTAATTCTGTTGAAATCCTCTTTAGTTTGACCTGTTTGGGAAATGGTTGGGGTGAATTAAAAAGGAGGGAACACAAAGGAAAGTACTATAAAATCTCTGGCCTGTAGTAAGACTTGGTTACTCTGCCTCTAAGAGGCTACTGAATTCATGCTACTGAAATCTCCTCATATGGTGAGAAAAGTGTGCAGAGAAGAGCAACAGAAAAGATTAGGAGGTTGGAGGCTCAAACATATGAAGAATGTTTGCAGGAATTGGGCAAGTCTAGCATTAGTGGACTACTAATTACTATCAGTTTTGTAGGCGTGGCTTGGTGGGCATGGTGTGGGTTGGTGGGAGTGGCACGGGAAGAATATTGTAAAATCCCTATTCCCTCTCCACCCCACCCCACTAACCTGCTTTCCAGCTCCGTTCTCCTGTGCAGGGCAACCAAAGAAAACCCAGCCGAGCAACTGGGACTCAATGGGAGGCAGAGAATAGATGGGGGCGGGGCCAGTCAGAGGTGGGATTTGCCGGTTCTCCAAACTACTCAAAATTTCCACAACCGGTTCTCCAGAACTGGTTAAAACCGGCTGAATACCACCTCTGATGCCTAGTCTAGTGAAAGAAAGCTGTTGGGAGTGACTTGATAGCAATCTTCCAATATTTGAAGGGCTCCTACAAAGACAAGTGGGGTCAAACTATTTTCCAAAGCACCAGAAGGCAAGACAAGAAGGAAGGAATGGAAATTAACTAAGGAGAGAAGCAACCTAGAACTAAGGAGAAGCTTCTCTTCCAAGAAGCTTCTTCAGCTCTGACTGAAGGGACGGAGAGCTGAAGAAACTTCCCTGGATGAGAAGCAAAACGTCTTCAAAGAAAAACCAAAAAGTCCAGTTGCCTCTTGGAAAAGCACCTTTGGGACAACCATGATCTGAATGACTAAGTATCTCTATAGATATCAATCACTGGAGGTTTTTAAGAATAGACAGGACAGTCATTTGTCAGAAATGGTATAAATGCTTAAGCAGGGGCTGGACTAGAAGACCTTTGAGGTCCCTTCCAACTCTGTTATTCTATGTTCGGTGTTGTAGATTGGTTTTGAATGACAGATTATCTGAGTATGTGGACAAGATTACTGGTGGTACGAGATCAGCTGAGGAGATGTCTCTGAGCAATGGCAGAGGGGTGATTGCCTCTTCAGAGCAAGGAATTGTGCCCTCCAATCTCAAAATGGATACTGTGAAACCAATGCTGGACCCCTCATGAAAGAAGTCTTGTGTCATGCCCCTCTCGGAGTCCGAATCCCAGGAGGAAGACAAACAGCTGACAGGGAGTGGGAGTGTAACTGTGGCTGTGGAGGAAACTGGGGAAGGGCAAAGTCCAGCTGGGCAAAGCAGGGGAGAGGTAGAACAAGGGAGAGGGGGTTCACAGGAAGACCCCCTCTTCATCCTAGGGCAACATGGGTTGCATGGCTTATGGGGGTAGAAAGGGCCCTGATTCTCTTTCATTAACCACCACCTGGGAATGAGAGTTTAAAAGAGATGCAAGCTGAGTGTGGCATCTGTTGGGAACAAATGTGAGTTTATCTTGTGTTGACTTTGGTTATCTGTATTCCTGGCATCCTCCCAACTGTGTTGAGTTATTGCCGTACCTTCACTTCTGGAATTCCTTCTCCTGCCCTGTCAGGCGAATTGCCTCATCTTGCCTTAACTGAACTTATAGTTACAGTTTTTGTTGACCACGTTTTGGACTTGATTCTCTGCAGCCAAAGGCTGTTTCTGGGACAGTTTTTCTCCAGCCCAGAAAGAAACCAGGATATTGGAGCAAAGTTGGAGCTAATAAAGGGACTCTTACTGATTATCTGACTGTGTTGCCTTTGTGCCACACCCCTTTGGGTCATCACATCTTGGTTAATCCCAGGTACAAGTAATCCTGGCTCAGTTCAGTTAGTAACAAGATTGTTAAGTGAACCGTGCTTCGCCATTAATATTGCTTGTCAGAAGGTTGCAAGAGGTTATCCCATGACCCCAGGACAGTGCAACCATCATAAATTTGAGCCAGTTACCAAGTGCTCAAATTCTGATCACATATCCATGTGGATGCTGCAACCGTCATAACTATGAAAAACAGTCATAAATCATTTTTTTCAGTGCCGTTTTTAACTCTGTCCAGTAAATGAATGGTTATCTGCTGAGGGACCCCTGTACGTTCATGTAAAATTTCCTTATTTAAATTTAAACCAACTATGAGCAGTCCTTGACATACAACCCTTCATTCAGTGACCGTTCAAAGTTACAATGGCACTGAAAAAAGGGACTTATGACCGGCTTTCACACTTAAGACCGTGGCAGTCCTGTGACCACCGAAATTCAAATGCTTGGCAATGGGCTCATACTTATGATGACTGCCATGTCCCAGGGGGGCCACGTGATCCCCTTTTGCGACCTTCGAACCAACAATGGGCAACCCAGATTCATTTAACAACCATGTTGCTAACTTCACAAATGCAGTGGTTCACTGAACAACGGGAGCAAGAAAAATGGTAAAATGGGGCAAACCCCACTTAAGAAATGTTTCACTTAGCGACATAGATTTTGGGCTCAATTGTGGTCGCAACTCGAGGACTACCTGTACTTCCCTCAAGCCCAGCAAAACATCCATCTGTTGCAAATAAATTCAAACCCTGACAAATATTTAACATGCAGAGAGGTTCCTCCAACTTCCAAAACAACAAAAAACAAACAAACAAAGCAACTTACAAAAATCGGAAGATACAGAGAAACCTTCAGATGCAGAAACAAAACCAGAGGAGCAAACAAATACAGTATGGAATATTCTTCCTCTCCTGGTCTCTGGAAATAGCCAGGTTAAATTGTTAAATTTAATTTCAATTCCTCAGCCTTTAAATATTTTTCTGATGCTTTTTTATAGAGGGCTACGGGTATCATCATTCATAATCCAGATGGATCTTGACAGACTAGAACACTGGGGCAGTCAGTATTGCAGTCTGACTCTGCCCACAACGTGGAGTTCGATCCTGACCAGCTCAAGGTTGACTCAGCCTTACAGGCTACTTCTGCTGACTGCCGGCAATTTGGCAGTTCAATTCTCACGAGGCTCAAGGTTGACTCCGTCTTCCATCCTGATATTCACACCCAGAAAAATTAAAACCTTCCAAGGTTTAATTGGAAGACCTCTAGGTTTAATTTAACAGACCTTATCAGTCTTTAGATATTGGCCAGGCCAAGAGCTTCCAGTCCCAACTGTAAAATGATATACCGGGCAAGGAAACTCTGCAAGGCACAAGCTCAGATAAGCAAATCTTCACACTAATAAGCGAACCACTTGTCTCCTGCAAACAC
The DNA here is from genome assembly GCA_004320025.1 of Laticauda laticaudata. Lineage (NCBI taxonomy): Eukaryota > Metazoa > Chordata > Lepidosauria > Squamata > Elapidae > Laticauda > Laticauda laticaudata. The sequence goes on from BHFT01037320.1 coordinate 14,001, forward strand.
CCCTCCCCTTTTGCTCCTCTTTATTCCCTATGAGAGGAGCCATTCAGCGTCCACTTGTGCCTTTTCTTCCAAGTCGACCCCTGTTCCTTAGTTGGTCCCTTCTTCTGACAGCTCTGTACATACACGCATCTGGAACAGGCTTCAGCTGTTCTTCTCCACTTATCTCTGACTCCAAAAGCATCTGATAAATGTCGAACGTCCCTAGCTCCATCTCTGCCTCTGACGCAGAGCCCTCATCAGAGCCTTCCCCAGACTCCAGGGCTAGCCCAAGTTCCTCCCAACCTCCTCATTGTCCAAGTCTGGCGGGCCACAACAGGAACAAGGAAACAGAGATATCAGGCAAGCTGAGGTCGGAAAGATTAGAAGGAGGATATGTAGGTAAAAGTTTATACTTCAAAAGCTACACACAGAGTGGAGTGCTGGGTAATAGGAAGTCAACACAACAGAAACCTAAGATTATCTCCAGGTACAAATTGTGCTGAAATGTGTCTTTTGTTGGCAATAGATTCCAACGAACTACAACTAAAATCTTAGCAAATGGAGATCCAGAGTCAGGATGGAGGTTCAAGGCCCCCAAAAGTCTTGTAATCCAGTGAAGTGATCTTCAAACAGAAAGTTGATGGAGACGGGCCTCTGTAGAAGAAGTAATCATAGTAAATATGTAACTTATTACCCACCCAAAGAGCCAACAGTCAATACCCAGATAAGTAAAGCTTAACCTTGAGATTAACATTAGACTAACAATCAAGAAGCAGACAATACCCAATCAAGGAACTAGCCAACATAGATAACAATTAAACAGCAAACAATAGCCTAACTAAGAAACCACCAAAAACATTCTCACCAACCACTGGTAAATAAAGTGAGAGCAAACCCCACTCTCTACTAGCACTGATGATATTACCTAGTTGGGTAATAAAATGTAAAAAAAAAAAAAAACACAATAACCACCAAGCTCAGAGAGCATCAAGGACCCTACAGGCAAAACACAGGTAGTCCTTGACTTACAACAGTGATAGCGAACCTTTTTGTTGTGGTGTGCCCCCCCTGCGCATGCGTGCACAATACTACCACCCTGCCCCCTTACCTGCACTGCGCATGCGAGTGCCTCCTAGCTGATTTTTGGCCTATTTGAGGACTTTTTCAACCTCCCAGAGGCTCAAGAGAAGCCTCTGCAGCCTTTGGAGGCCGAAAAACGGGCTCATTTCATCACTTCCAGTTTCATCACTTCTGATTCCGGCACTTCCGGTAGGCTCATTTTTCAGCCTCCCAAGGCTGCAGAGGCTTCCCCTGAGCCTCTGGGAGGCTGAAAAAGACCTCAAAAGGCCTCAAAAGGGGCAAAAATCAGCTGTAGTAAGTTTTGCTGGGGCTTGCGTGCCATAGGTCGCCATCATGGACTTACAACATTAGTGACCATTTGAAGTTACAACAGCACCGAAAGAAAGTGAACTAGGACCATTTTTTACATTTTTAACAATTTCAGCATCCCCATTGTCATATAATCAACATTCAGATGCTTGGCAACTGACTCATAGTTATGACCCTTTCAGGGGTCATGTGATCCTCTTTTGTAACCTTCTGGCAAGTAAAATCAACAGGGGAAGCCAGATTCACTTAACCATCTTACTAATTGAACAACTTCAATGGTTCACTTAAGAACTGTGGCGAGAAAGGCCATAAAATGGGGCAAAACTCACTTAATCAATGTCTCACTTAAGCCACAGAAATTTTGGTTGTGAATGTGATTGTAAACCAAGGTCTACCTGTAAACTGCACACTTCATTTGTGGATAAGAGACAAAAGCTTTGCGATGACTACATCCAAGCATAGGTGCTGATCAACAAGATCTCCCACAGATTTGGAGGCATGTTTTGGATCTTGTCTGAGCTTAGAAGACCAGCAAATCCAGGTAATCAAATTTTCAAGGAGATTCAATCCTGTCATGCCCTTGTTAGAGTCTGATTCTGAGGGGGAGATTGAGGAGCTGACAGGGAATGGGAGTGTGGCTCCAGTGGCTGTGGAAGAAATGAGGGGGAAAGGCACAGTCTGGCTTGGCATTCAGAGGAAGACCCAGGGCCATCTCCTCTTCATCCTAGGGCATGCAGGGAGGAATGGAGAAGGGAGCAACATGGCTTACGGGAGAGAAAAAGGCCCTGATCCCTTTGTCTGGAGAACAGGATTAAGTGGGGCATTTTAAATAGCTCTTTTGCTGAAGCAAAGCGTGCTTTATCTTGGTCAAGGCTTACTGGGTTTTGGCATCTTCCCAACTATGGTTGCTGTGTTATCCTATGGAAGTCTGCAATTTATCATCCTGGCCAGTCGTGTTAATGACTGTAGTGTGGTTGGATTTTTTTTCTAAGTATCTTTACTTTTGGTTTGGACTGCATTTACTTTCTTCATAGACTGTTTTTGGAAGAGTTTGATATCAAGCTGAAGATAATTGGAACATTGGGGCCCAAGTTGGAGGCATTAAAGGGAATTTATTCTACTTTGTGACTGTGTTATTTTGTGTCAAGCCCCAGGTCATCACAAATACCCTGAAATGAGGTGAAAATAAATTTAAAGGGCAGCCAGAAACCAAGGGGCTTCGTGCGAAGGAAAATTCAGCCCAGATCCCAGTAGATTTAGCAAGGATGCTGGAGGTAAGATCAGTCCTTTGAGTGGGGGGGGGGGGGACATGGCTCTTCCGAACTGTATTGGGGGGGGGGGGGGAATGGCGTCTTCCCAACTGAGGAGACTGAAAGGGAACACCAGCGGCACCAGATGAAATTAAAGAGCTAAATGGATAAATGAGGACAGAAAGTGGAAAACAACAAGGGAATTTCACTTAAAAAAAAATAAACCAGACTGAAAGGAACACAGGAGAAATGTGTCGGCCGTCCACCTCCATTCCTGTGTGGCTATTTTAAAAAAAGAAAAATCAAAGAAAGCGGCTGAGGAAAAATTAACATGCTTCCTTCGAAATGAATCCTGGTTTTACCAACATCCCAGAAATTTGTTTCAAACGGAAAAGTGGAGCTGGTCTGTTAAACAGTTTTACAGTTTAGCTCAAAAATCCTGTTGTCTCGCTAGGGTGCATCCAGACTACAAAAACAGACCAAAAGAGACAGCCAGAATTATCCCCTGTCCAAAATCTAGCATGGTTAATGAATTTACAAATTGCTGGAAGAGCAAAAAATAAAAATGATCTTAAGAATAAGGCAAATTCAAATCACTTATACAGAACCAAGACCACCTACCAAGATAGATGCACACACGCTCATAAATACTCATTGCTATGAAATTATTATGTCCCAGAGACAGAACAAGTTAAAAGGTTATGATAAAGTGGTTGCAAAATTTTGAAGAAACAATTCCAGTGCCACAATAGGAAACATGCTGGGGGGAAAAAAAAAATCAATAAAATTTCTCCCACACAATAACTCAAGAGAAACACAAAGTGTTTTATAGACACCATATAATCCCATCAATTGTTTTTTTTTTAAATTAATACATTGTATAATACATACGGATAATGTTGTGAGGCAGAAGGAGCATTTTATCCTATGTGGTAGCCATGTAATATTAACTTAAGAGTACAAGTAAGAAATGTTATTCAAAACATTTTAAAAGCAAAGTTTGAATTGAAACCTTGTTTTTAAAATTAGGAATTGTCTGAGAACATGTAAATAAACCATATCATAATCTTTTATGATGTACGCTGACAGCTACAAGGCTCAGTCTGGCACAATATCAGAAGAGAAACCCATGGATGAATAAAAAGAGGCATTAGGCTAGAATTCTTACATAGCCACAAAGTAAGTCCAACCACCTTAATTGCCACTAAACTTACCTAACAGTACCGTAACTTGGTGCTTGGTTATTAGCTGCAAAGATTCTGTGCACAGACTTTAAGTAATTAAATCAGTTAAACTGAACTTTTTTGTGCCTGCTAATATCTCATATATATGATACATCATACAGCAAGGTAGACACTTAGAGGCTTATTTTTAAAGAGGAAGCAATTTACATAAGGACTATAACTGGAAATAATTCCAACATTTATAAACACTGATGTAATTATCAACCAGGATGCAATAGGGAGGAACTTAAAATTAATTAAATAATTATTGTTTGTATTGATAGTTTTCCTCTTCTTTCTGTTTTTCCTTTCTCTCTCTTTTTTCTTTTTAGACGATTACTGTCATTTATACTTGAAATAATGATAATGATAGATGGCAATAGTATTAAAATGATATGGTTGGGTTTTTTTGTTTTTTGTTTTAACCCAGAGTTGCCTCTAGAAAAGATGGGTGGCACACAAATCCAATAAATAAATAAATGTTAGTTCTACATAATCAGCTGCTAATCTGTTAATAAAATAACAAACGTCAAATTCCATGTTGATTGTAAGCTTCTTTTTATTTACTGATATTTTATTATTCCATCCACTGTGTTTCTTTTTTCTACTTTTCTCCTTCCTTTAGTTATTAATCTATGGTTTTAAAAAATGTGATAATGATAGATAGATGGATGGATGGATGGGTGGGTGGATAGGTAGGTAGATAGATAGATACAGAGATGGTCTTCAGCCAGTTCTGACAGGTTCTAGAGAACCGGTAGTGGAAATTTTGAGTAGTTCAGAGAACCGGCAAATACCACCTCAACTGGCCCTGCCCCCATCTCTTCTCCGCCTCCCATTGAGTCCCAGCTGATTGGCTGGTCTTCTTTGGTTTCCCTGCGCAGGAGAATGGAGCTGGAAAGCAGGTTAGTGGAGTGGGGAGGGAATGGGGATTTTGCAGTAACCTTCCCCTGTCACGCCCACAGAACTGATAGTAAAAAAATTTGAATTCCACCACTGGATAGATAGATGATAGACAGACAGACAGACAGATAGATAGGATAGACTTGGATGGGGTGGATGGATGGATAGATAGATCGATGACTTGACTTTTTTTTTCACCCTGTTGAAGCATCCCCATGGTCACATGATCAAAATCCAGACACTTGGCAACTGGCATGGATTTATGACTGTTGCTGTGTCCCAGGGTTGATGTGATCCCCTTTTGCAAACTTCTCACAAGCAAAGTCAGTGGATTTGTTTTAAACAACCATCTCACAAACTGAACAACTGTTTGCAGAGTTTACAGATGCACAAAGTTGGAAGGGACCTTGTAAGTCATCTAGTCCCACCCCCTCACCCAAGCAGGAGACCCTACACCATTTCCAACAAATGGCAGTCCAATCTCTTCTTGAAAACCTCCAGTGATGAAGCTCCCACAATTTCTGAAGGCAACTTCTGTTCCATTGCTTGATTGTTCTTGCTGTCAGAAAGTTTCTCCTTATTGCCAAGTCAAATCTCTCCTTCTTCAGTTTCCATCCATTATTCTTTGTCTGGCCTTCAGGTGATTTGGGAAATAATTTGCCTCACTCCTTTCTGTGACAGCCCCTCAAACATTGGAAGATTGTTATCCCCTGGTCCTTCTCTTCACTAGACTAGCCAGGCCCACTTCCTGCAACGGTTCATCTTATGTTTTAGCCTCCAGTCCTCTGATCATCCTGATTGCTCTTCTCTGCACCCTTTCTAGAATCAACTGCACTGATTCACTTAGCAGCTATGGCAAGGAGGGTTGCAAAATGGGGCAAACCTCACTTAACAACTGTCTGGCTTAGCAACAGGAATTTTGGGCTCAGTTAACTACACAAGAACTTGCCAAGGAGAAGAAATTGTGCTGCCAAAGACACCTTTCCAAGCTGGTTTTCTTTCTCTTAAAACGTGCCTCTCGGGTTGGCTTCCTTGAAATTTCAGTGCCATCCCAAGAAAGTGGTTTAAAGTTTGCGGCCAAACATTTTTACAGTAAAAACAATGAACTCTCTCAGGATCAGAGAAACATTGGGCACAGAACGAGAAGGGAGGGAAGGAAAGCCCATTAATTTGGAACATATGAGGACAAAGGGAAAGGAATTTCTGAAGCAGACAGCAAGGGAAGAGACCCGTAAACAGCATGTAAGGAAAGCAGGAGAAAAGTAGAGAAAACAAGTGTAAAATCTGATGCATCGATTATAGTGTACATTTCTCTGAGTCAGTTTATCCAATTGTTGCTTTCAAGAGAGGCAGTCCATGCCTTGGTATCCAAAACAAAAATAAAGGGATATTCCAAAGAATTTTTGTTGACTGCTTGTTTTGTTGTAAGCACAACATCTCCATCATCCAAAGTTTTCCCCAGGGAAAGAAAGCAAAACAAGACACTTGGCCACACAGCAGGGTGCTGAAATTGGCTGAGAGGATCCAAGGAGGATCCAAACTTTAGCACTTCCCTCCTACTGTGTGGTGGATGTTAAACAACGGTGAAGTCATTGAGGGTGGAAGCCTCCATTCAGGCCACAAATCCAAGGAACAGGCATGGGCTTGTCAGCTCTGAAATATGTAAGCATGGACAGAGTTTTGAGAAGAAAAGGAACTGAATTCCACTTTTATGACAAGATAAGAGATGTACATTCCTTATGTACTTCCTATGTTTGTGCCAAGATGTTAATGTGCAGGGAGGCTGTTCTGTATATTAATTAGATGAGGTTATACCTCTAGTTAAAGAAGCAAGAGATAAGATGAGTAAGACCCGAGGAGTCTTCTTCTTCTTCTTCTTCTTCTTCTTCTTCTTCTTCTTCTTCTTCTTCTTCTTCTTCTTCTTCTTCTTCTCCTCCTTCTCCTTCTCCTCCTCCTCCTCCCTCTTCCTTTTCTTCTTCCTCTTCCTCCTCCTCCTCCTCCTCTACTCAAGGTGTCCATTTCAACATATTGATGTCTCATCTCACAGATGGCCTTAAGATCCATTTCCAATGTCTATCAGAACACACACTGGTCAAAAGTGGATGCCAGGGATCGCCTAAAACAAATGCAATTCTCTTATTTATTTATTTTTTTATTTTAGTCTAGTTTTATGTTTTTACTGCTTTACAGTAATTTCCTCGTCTTATCCAATTATGAAAAATATTACAATTGTTTCATATCATTCAATCCATTTCCCTTACATCATCTCCTTCTATCCAGTCTATTGCATTATTAACATGAGACTGGGGAAGAGTCAGATAATATGGCCTGCGATGACATTGTGACTTCTTCACAATAAAATCACCCAAAGGCTCTCCATTAAATATAAATTCCAGGGAAGAAAAAAAGTAAAACTTTTTTAATGCATTGTAATTTCTGCGTCTATCACTAATGCTACCTTTATGTAAGTATTCCTCAAAATGTCTCCAGTAAGGTGAAGTCATCTCTGGGTCTGGAAAATGTATCTTTTCCTCTTGTATTTGTCCTATTATAAATCAAGCACCATAGTACTCTGTTTCAAATAAACGGGTACACACTGGATATTCTTACTGAAAACTATCTCACATATGCTTGCAAAAATATTTTTCCAATGTTTTACAGAGAGAAGTCCTCTGTTAATAACTGTAGATTTGCTTGATCTTTCCTTTTTTTTTAATTTTCAAGTAAGATGATTCCTTTTAAAGAATTAATTCATCCTTAAAGGTGGAAAAGACATTCGGTTGTAAATACTGCAGTTTTGCTGTAATAAATATGATGGTTATGTACAGATGTTAAATTAAGCCAGTTAATGGTTGAACCGGTATAAAAAGACTCAGGAAGGAAGGAAGGAAGGAAGGAAGGAAGGAAGGAAGGAAGGAAGGAAGGAAGGAAGGAAGGAAGGGAAATAGAAGGAAAGAAAGGGAGGGGAAAAGAGAAGAAAGGAGAGAGAGGAAGAATGAAGTATAGAAAGAAAGGGAAATAGAAAGAAGGAATTGGCAATTGCTCTCATACAAAATAATGAAAATTGTAATGCTGACATAGGTTGCCAAGCTGTTTTCAGAATGACCATCCCAAGATTTGAAATCTGCACTACCGATATTGCATAACATTTCATCCTAATCCGTACATAGAACATTATATTCAATACTTGGATTTGAGGTTCATCTCAAGACCTTGCAAGCTTATGACAAAGGCCTTTCTTTCTTTGATTCTCATACCTCCTCTTGTACCATGAAGCATCTCTCTCTGGCACTCTTTGTCTCTCCTTAGGCAGACCCAGGCTGGGTGTACGTGCAATCTCTACACAGTGTTTAATTGGAAAAAGAGATTCGCCACTTTCTGGTCTTAAAATCCTGGCACTTCAAACACTATTTCCAAGGGTTCATGAAGGGCCTTTCCTCTGTGCAATTAAGAACCTTAAAACACATGGAGAAGGAGGGGACTCGTGGAGCCGTATGGAAGTTTAGTGGGGGGGTGGCTCCTTTTGATTGAAGCAAGGTGAGGCATTTTCTGGGGACTGAACCAGGCAGGAGATGGGGGACAATAAACCTTCTGGTCTGTGGAAAACCATTGGCTACAATGGACACATAGATGGTTGGAAAAACAGATTCCAGCCATAGCATGCATGATCAGAAACTGGCCACTTCCTATGCCCTTCTCTTGCCTTTTGGGCTTCTAAGGGGTACAGAGGAGGATGCCAATTTGGGGGACAGCACCGGGCTATGTGGGGATAACATGTTCAGCCCAATATTGAGGGTAGCATTTTGGAAAGTTGGGGTGGTGCAGTAGACTAGAGATGGAACTCTTGGCTCATAATCAGGAGGCTGTGAGTTCGATTCCAGGTAGAGGCAGATATTTCTCTCTCTGGGCCCATTGAGAATATATCTGCTGAAACTAAACTCTGCCTTGGTGACAGGAAGGGCACCCAGCCACTAAAACACTCAGCTCCAGACTCCACCCCACAAGGGATTATGAGGTCATTAAAAGGAGATGATGATTTTGGAGAGTTGGGGCAATTAAAATAAGGATTTTGAGCCTATTTATTGGGGGGGGGAGAGAGGTGCCAGTTTGGATAAAAAGTGCAAAGCAGCAAGATAATGGCAGCCCCTCAGTTTTAGAACTTCAGCACAGTTTCCAAAAAATACTCTGATTGCCCCAAGATAAAAAAAAAGTTTGGGGAATGTACCACTCCTGACCGAAAGCTGTTCTTGTTGTTCGGTAAACCATGATGGCACAGTGGTTAGAACGCAGTACTGCAGGCTACTTTTGCTGACTGCTGGCAGTTCGATCCTGACCAGCTCAAGATTGACTCAGCTTTCCATCCTTCCGAGGTCGGTAAAATGAGGACTCCGATGGTTGTGGGCAATAAGCTGACTGTAAAATCGCTTAAGAGAGAGCATTGTGAAGCGGTATAAATCCTATTGCTATTGCTTGTTAAGTCATGTCTGATTCTTCACGATCCCATGGAACATAGCATGCCAGGCCTGTTTGTCCTCCACTGTCTTCCGGAGTTTGTCCAAATTCATGTTCATTGCATCAATGACACTATCTAATCTTCTCAACCTCTTCCATTCCCTTCTTCTTTTGCTTTCATCTTTCCTAACATCAGAGTCTTGTCCAAGGAGTCCTTCCTTCTCATTAGGTGGCCAAAGTATTTGAGCTTCAGCTTCAGAATCTGTCCTTTCGAAAGGACAGTCAGGGGTGATTTCCTTGAGGGTGGACTGATTGGATCTCCTGGCTGTCCAAGGTACCCTCAAGAGTCTTCTCCAATGTCACAGTTCAAAAGCATCAATTATTCTGTGCTCAGCCTTCCTTATGGCCCAACTCTTGCAGCCATACATGGCTCCTGGGGACTCAAATCTATAAGGCATCAATCCAAATAGTGTTGAAGTTTCTTGGAAGATCAACAGGACTAACAATATTGTATACTATATCAGTATTGTATATTATAACAATATTGTATATAATACTCTTTTAACCAGCTTTTCACTATTCTTAGTGGTGGCCTCAATTTACAGATCAGAGAAGAATGTGTCTATGATAAAAAAGACAGAGAAAGCAGGACCAGGGGTGGGATTCTACTTGGTCAGACCGATTCTATCTGCTCACTCCACCCCACCCACTCATTCCTTACCTGCCTGCATTGTGCTTTCTCCCAATTTTTGGTAAGTTGCTATTTTTCCTTTTTTTCCCCCCGACCATCAGCTGTTCCAACTATCAGCTGTGCCGGGAGATTTAGATTAGCTAGAAAGCAGGAAATATTTGAATTTCTTGCTTTCTAGCTAATCTAAAAGCAGAGCTGAACCTTCCTTAAGACTGAAGCTTCTATTTTTCAGTGCAGACTCAGGTAGCAGGCTGCAGAAAGGTAGATCTCTGAGTGAATCTGTGATTCTTCAAGCAACTCAATCTGCCTGCCTGCTTTGCTTGATTTTGGGTAAAAGTTGCTCTTTTCTTTATAAAAAAAAAATCAACATTTACATAAATGTTTACAATATTTACACACAAGCCACACCCACCCAGTCATATTGGCAAGCAATGCCCAGTCAGCAAGCCATGCCCACCCATTCACATGACCACCAAGTCATACCCACAAATTGGGCCACAGCCACAGAACTGGTTGTTAAGAAATTTGAATCCCACCCCTGGGCAGGTCCACCTTCTGATCCTACCTTTGACCAAATAGATTACCAGATCCAGCAAGTTTATGAACCAGAGGAATCTTTCTCTCTGCTAAACAATGCTAGCAATCCATGAAACATGATACCAAGGCTGAAGTGAGCTAGGGCATAGGTAGTCCTTAACTTGTGACCCCAGTTGAGCTCCAAATTTCTGTTGCTAAGTGAGGCACTTGTTAAGTGAATTTTGTCCCCTTTCACAACCTTTCTTGACACAGCTGTTAAATGAATCAGTTAAATGAATCCCCCTTGACTTTGCTTGTCAGAAGGTCACAAAATGGGATTACATGACTCTGGGACTCTGCAACCATCATAAATATATAAACTGGTTGCCAATCATCTGAATTTTGATTACATGACCATGGGAATGCCACAGTGATTTGTAAGGATGAAAAATGGTCATAAGTCACTTTATTTATTTATTTAGGAAATTTATATTGACGCCTATTCGCCCATGGTGACTCAAAGAGGCTTACAGGAATATGAAAATCTCATATATATAAAAAATAAAACTAATAAAACAGAATAATCAAACAAAAAAAATTAATAGAATAATATAATAACTCTGGTCATAAGCAGATTGGGAAGCTGACAGTTTGCACCGGTTCTGGTGGACTGGTAATTAAGATTAGGTGTGGTTCGGCAAACCAGCAAATCGCACCACTGGCTGGCCCCACCCCTGCTTGTTTTTTTGCTGTTTTTAAACCATTTTCAGGCTGTTTTCAACCATTTTTCAGGTCAAAAACAGCCCAAAGAATGTCCAGAAAATGCCCCCAAAACAGCTTGAAAAATGGCCCCAAAAGAGCCTGTTTTTGTGGGCTGTATTTTTGGCAGTTTTCATGCCATTTTGGGGCCGTTTTCAAGCCCTTTTCCAGGCTAAAAACAGCCTGAAAACCAGTCCAAAAAACCAACCTGAGAAAAGCCCAAAAACAGTCCTAAAAATGGGTGGGGAATTAGCCCCAACCAGCTGAATCTTACTTCTTCTTTTGAGATGAATGGCCGCCTGGGTGTGATGAGTGACATCACCCACCCAGTCACATGACCAACCGGCCATGCCTACCCAGCCAGAGAACCAGTCGTTAAAAAAATTTACAGCACACCACTGGTCCGAAGTCACTTTTTCCAGTGCCTGTGTAATGTTGAACGGTCACTAAATGAACTCCTCTAAGTCAAGGACTATTTGAATTGCATCGTCATATCCTGCAAGTTAGGGCTGTAGTATCTCTGTCTTACTGGCCATGAGGTCTCCTTACTGGTGAATTCATTAAGCTGCATGGATTCCACTTCTAAGCCTTGCCTAGAAGTTCATCTGGCAGAACAAACACTATCAAAGAGATTCAGGAAGAGTATATGAACATACAGCTTGCAAAAACACTTAAGGCAAAATCAAACTCAGGGCCTTTTTCCACTTCAACCAATTATTAAAGACAATACAATCTCATTGCAAAGGGCCCATAAGTCACACAGAAGCAGAAAATTGAAACCAGAAGAAAAGACAAAGGGGCCCGCACCCCTGTAAGAAGCTAGGCGCATGAACTCAAGGTTTCCCGCACTAAAACAAGAATAATTTCCCTCCAGGTGGAAAGTTAGACTATTAGAGGATGGATCCTAAGCTGCCTTCCTCCTAATTTGCACAGCTAATTTTGTATCCACCAAGAAATTCTCGCTTTCTGACCTTCAGTTGACGGTAGAAAATACAGGAAGAGCAGCTGAAGCCTCATGATTCAATGAAGGGCTGTTTTTTTAGACTTTTTAAAAAAGTTTCCAGCTGCTTTTCAGATGTTTCCCATGAACTTGTGAAGCCAGCCAGATGTAGAGCAGCAGATGAGCGTGTTCCCTGTTTTCAGAACATTTGAGACTTCAGGCTGAGTTCAAACTAGGCTTTAATGAAATGCAAAAGACTAGTCTATGCGGGCCACACAAGTCTGGCTTTTCAAATGAGTCAACAATTTGATTCTAACCAAGATGCTAAACTCCCAAATCAGATTAAACTAACCGTGAGCCGAGACTGAAAAATTTGATAGACATTTGGTTATGAATAAACACACTTTTTCTGCACTGACTTAGCCCAAACTTGATTTTTCATACCTTAAACATAAAGTAACTACTTATAAATAATTAGCGTTTACATTCCTAGGAGGAAAACATCCTTTTTTAGGAAAAAGAGTACAGTGTGTGACAAACCAACTAAAATATAAAGTTAGTAACACGGTTGTTAAGTAAATCAGGCCATTTTAACCATTTTGAGTTTGCTGATTAAAATGTCACAAAATGGGATTGATCATATGACTCCAGGCCACTGCAACTGTCATAAATACATGCCAGTTGCCAAAAAGTTGAATTTGGATCATGTGACCACAACGATGCTGATGTGAGAAACAGAAATAAGTCCCTTTTTTTCAGTGCCGTTGTAACTTGGGACAATCACTAAATAAATGGTTATAAGTGGAGGACTACTAAACTCTGGTAAATATTTTTTTTAACATGCAGCTGAAGTCAAAGGAGGAACAGCAGCAAGAATTGTATTTGCACAACATTGGAAAAGCGAGGAAACCCCTATGGAAGAAGACATTATTTTAAAAAAGTAGACTGTGCAGAAATGGACAGACTAACACTGAAGATGAAAGAAAAAGAAGACACAGAATATTTTAGAATATGGAATTTGTTTTACCAATGGCTGGATAAAAGTAGTGAAGCTGAATAGTAATAATAAAGAAAGAAATATAGAATATATCATAGCATGAAGTAGAAAGTTATTCTATAGGCATTTGTTCTCTTGTAGATGTAGATGTATTTACCACTCTATAGGCATTTGTTATTACTATGTAAATGAATTCATCCAGACAGTACACTGTTCATTAAGCACATATTGCATGTAATGAGAAAACAAATAAAAAATACATATTAAAAAAGAAGTTAAAGGAGAAAGAGGAGGAAGCAGAGAAGGATGAACACAGAGAGCTGATGAGGGAATTCAAGAGTGAGAACGACAAGACTGTAGCTGTCGGCAAAAGAATTACCTCAGTTTACAACAAGATTTGTCTGAGAGGAAGGCAAGTATCCAAAGCACCTGGAATCTGTTAGATTGATAAAAACAGAGTTCTCCAGAGAATCGGGGATCTGATTTGTCTCACAAGATGTTACACAAACTGCATCTGCACTCAAAGGACGGATGCAAATGAAGCTCCAACAACAAGCCACCAAGTGAAGAACAGCTCTTATAAGCATCGGGATTTGCCTCACTTCTTGTTATCATTAACAACAACAACACAATTACATGGATGCAGACCCAACTTGCAAGTTCAACATTAGACATGGCCTTCAGCTGAGATACGTTGTAAACAGTGCTGATGAAAAGAACCAAACAAAGATACCCAAGGAAGGTTAAAAATGTAGGGTTTTTTTTTGATCAAGCTAAAAGTACTGAGCACACATGGACACACAGGCTACACACTGTTGTCAAGTGGAGGCAGATATGTTAAGAAAAGGAAACTGCAAATCTGTTTGGCCCAAAAATATATATATGACAGAATGATTTCACTCAAACTCATATCCTGATTTGAAAATGAAAAAGAAAGAAATTTACGCTGTATGTAACATGGTGCTCTCAACATTCAAAATTGCATTTCCACTTCCTTTCAGCAAGATATTTTGCTTACCGTAATAGCAATAGAAACAGCCCTTGGACTTATATACCGCTTTACACTGCTTTACAGCCCCTCTCTAAGCGGTTTACAGAGTCAGCCTGTTGCCCCCAACAATCTGGGTCCTCATTTTACCCACCTCGGAAGGATGGGAGGCTGAGTCAACCCGGAGCCTGGTGGGATTTGTATTTCCAAAATGTTTAGAATAGTCTATTTAACATTTAAAGCAAGGGTCTTTCAGGCAAAATTAGGCTTTTATGAAGTTTTAGGAAGTTACACACTTGAAATAGTTTGAAACAAAACATTCAGCACATCCCTAAATTTAAAAAAAAAAATGGGATGACATCAAATCAAGGGAATTCTACCAATTATTCTGAAGGAATGAAACCTCCATGAATCAAGTTTCTGGCAACTGCCTCTTATTTTGCACTAATCTAAAGTAACTATTAATGGACAAAACTGCCATAGGGGAACACAATAATGCTCTTTTGCAGAAAGCTTTCCAAAACAAATGATAACAAAGCCAAATAAACAATATGAAACTGCATAACAGAAAACAAGAATGAAAATGGCATTCAGAAAAAAAGTGTCATTGCAATGGTCCATGTGTTGCTATCCTTTATCTCAATGGGCCGCACCAAGAATAGCTTCCCAGTGGGGTGGATTAAGAGGGAACGATTGGAAGATCAGTACTTAATGAACATTTCAAGAAATGTCAACTGGGGTGATTTCTTTTTTTTTAGTGTTAAATCAATCAGAGGGACTAAGACAATGGAAGAAATGATGCTGTGTTTTCCTGAAAATAAGACCTGGTCTTATATTAATTTTTGCTCTAAAAGATGCATCGGGGCTTATTTTCCACTTAAGGTATTATTTTGGGAGAAATATGGTACTAAATGTGTCCATCTGGCTGACAATCTTAACTGGGGCTTATTTTTGGAATAGGGCTTATATTGTGAGCATCCTGAAAAATTATGCTAGGGCTTATTTTGTGGTTGGGTCTTATTTTAGGGGAAACGGTAGGATAGAATAGGAGGGGAGGGGAGGGGAAGGGGTAAGGACAGGACAGAATAGAACTGAACAGTTCTGATGGTGCTTATACTGGAAGTGGAGTAAAAAATAAAATAGGCTGCCATTCATTGTTCTTCCTGCAGAACAGATGATCTTTGAGATTCCTTCCAACTCCACTTATTTGATGAGTATCATTTGGGTGTATTTGGTAAAGCATTTTTACATCCTGTTGAAGGACCACAAAAGTTCTTTAGCTGGAGGCAACTGAGGAAGGAGTGAGTAACAAATCACGCCCGTCTAGAGGGGCAAACAGGAGAAACAGTTTGGTCTAGTGGTGAAGGCACCATTTTAGAAACCAAAAGACCATGTGTTTTAATCCTTCCTTAGGCCTGAAAACCAACTGGGTGACTTCAGGCCAGTCGCTCTCTGTCAGTCCAGTCTACCTCACAGAGTTGTTGTAGGAAAAATAGGAGGAGGAAAGAATATTGAGAATGTTCACTGCCTTAAGTTATTTATAAAAATATTAAATAAAATTTATATATATAAAAGTGAAATACCACGCATGCATCATCACAAAATCTCCAGAACCGTAAAGCCTACAAACTTGAAATTTGGCACATATGTTCCTCTTGGCTTCTAAGTGCTCACTAAGAAAGGATTTTTCAAAATGACCATCAGAGCATTAGAATTTTGTATATTATTATTATTAACATGCTCTGATGCTAGGGAGTTCTACTCCCCCTCCCCACCTGAAAAGAAATCTCTTCCAAATGCAAAACACAAGCAGAGGAGAGGAGTTTCAGTTTCAATTTCACACCACCAAGCAGCTTTAGTACAGAACAGTTGAGCTAAGCCACACCCAGGCTCCTGGCTATCTCCTTGCTCACATAGCAAATATTCTTTCAGTTTCCAAACAACCCTCAACTTTCTCACACACTGACAGGATGCGAGCCAGGTGAATACCGATGGATGCTGGTAGGCAGAGGCAGAATTTTCCCCCCACACACACTTATTTTCCTCCTCAAAAACTAAGCCCGACCACATAGTTTTGTAGCGAAGCATGAGTATCAAGCTAGTAAAATAATAAAATAAAAATATGAAAACATGTTCCAGTGAGTGAGTATTGGCAGGAAGGGGTGGTCCTTCAGATAACCAGCCCTCAAATCTTTTTGAGAGTTGGTAACTCTCGGCTCTTCCTGGAAACTGATAGTTTATGGACAGCAAAGCGATGGCATAAGGATGCTGTTTGGTTGTCCCCATTTAACCAGCGATATGCTTGTCTGAAATTCAAGTTGGTTGCACCCTTCCCCCCAAATCAGGAGAGGGGGCCTCTCTGCATCTCCGCTGATGCCCAACTCTTCACAGTGGGTGGCCTAAATCTTGTTTAATTCCAAAAAGTCATATTGTGTGTCGACCTCCTAGAAACCTGATCATCCCAAGAGGCAATCTAAGAGAAATGAAAAAGGCTGGCTGGATCCATCCCTCATTTTCTTCCCATATATTCCCGCCTGCCTGTCTGAGTAACGGAAAAGAAGCTATCAGTGGACGCTGAAAGGGACCAATGCAGCCATCTGGCCAAAGAATGTTTTGTGGCTGCATGTGGCATTTTGCAAAAAGCCCTCAACATCCTTTCAAAATACCAAATGTACTCATCAGTTCATTTCCTTTTCCAGAAACGCGGCAAGTGGCTGTTGGAATCGTGATGGTTCTGGTCTGCATGTTGTTTGGAAGTTCCATTTTAATTACAAGTCAAGGGAATTTGTTAAAAAAAATATGATGATTCACATGCTCAACAGCTGCAGTGAGGGGGTATCCCTGGGTTTTAAGCAGAGGTGGTCTTCAGCAGGTTCTGACCAGTTTTGGAGAACCGGTAGCGGAAGTTTTGAGTAGTTTGGAGAACCAGCAAATACCACCTTCGACTGGAGATTTTACAGTCTCCTTCCCCTGCCACGCCCACCAAGCCATGCCCACAGAACCGGTAGTAAAAAAAATGAATCCTACCACTGGTTCTAGGTCAGGGGTCTTCAAACTTGGCTGCTTTAAGACTTGTGGACTTCAACTCCCAGAATTCCCCAGCCAGCATGGGTTCAACTTCTAACTTTCCTCAGCCAGCCACCATAGCTGACTGAAGAATTCTGGGAGTTGAAGTCTACAAGTCTTGAAGTTGCCAAGCTTAGAGAACCCTGATCTAGAACTCAGGGATACTTCCACACACTGTGAGAGAGACACCCTAACAGGGGCCTCTTCTTATTATACAGGCTCTTAAAGGGATAACAGCCAAAAACCTTGCTGACTCATTCCCATCATTACATCATTACAGCCCCTGGTCAGCTCTTAAATCACTACCTTGACAGGGAGTTTAACTTGCTGGGTGAGGAATTCTGGGAGTTGAAGTCTACAAGTCTTAAAGTTGCCGAGTTTGGACAGCCCAGATCTAGAACCCAAGGTATACTTCCACATCACATCTGTGGACTTCAACTCCCAGAATTCCTCAGCCATCATAGGTTCAACTTCCAACTTCCTTCATCCATGCAGCATGGCTGTCTGAGGAATTCTGGAAGTGGAAGTCTACAAGTCTTAAAGTTGCCGAGTTTGATCTAGAACCCAAGGTATACTTCTATATACTAGAAACCAAGGTATACTTGATCTAGAACCCAAGGTATACTTCTATATACTAGAAACCAAGGTATACTTGATCTAGAACCCAAGGTATACTTCCATGCCACATCTGTGGACTTCCAGAATTCCCCAGCCAGCCAACTTCTAAGCCAGCCAATTCCCCCCAGCATACCGGAGGAGAGTTTGCTGGGTGAGGAATTTTGGGAGTTGAAGTCAACAACTCTAACATTTGCTAAATTTAGAGACTCTTGATCTAGAACCCAGGTAAACTTCCATACTGCATCTGCGGACTTCAACTCCCAGAATTCCCCAGCTAGCATGATTTCAATTTCCAACTCCCCTCAGCCAGTCAATTGGCTATCTGAGGAATCCTAGGAGTTGAAATCTACTCAGTGCCAAGTTTGGAGACCTCTCTTCTAGATAATCTGGAACCTCAGCAGATTAGAAACAAAAGAGCCAACGAGGTGCGATGTTTAAGATTTGAGATTTGAGTCCCACGTAGCTGTGGAAACTCAATGAGTAACCCAACCAATCTTTCCCACAAATGCCATTTGAGGGAACCGTAGCTTCAGAGAGGGATATCTATGCCATGACCTTTTGTAGGAGAAAAGGGCATTAGCTCATACAAACAAACAAGCAAACAAACAAACAGCAGCTGGGAGAAGGTCATTTATGGCATCTCTCCAGTTGTAATTATAGACACGAAGCTTTGCTCCCTACAAAACAGAAACGCTCCACATAAAATAAGCATATGTTTATCTGTCATGCCCTTGTTGGAGTCTGATTCTGAAGGGGAGATTGAGCAACTGACAGGGAGTGGGAATGTGGCTTCGGTGGCTGTGGAGGAAACTGGGGAAGGGCACAGGCTGGCTGGGCATTCAGAGGAAGAATGCCAGGCCCATCCCCTCTTCATCCTAGGGCATGCAGGGAAGAAAGGAGAAGGGAGCAATGTTGGTTACAGGAGAGAAAAGGGCCCTGATCCCTTTCATTAGTTGCAGCTGGGAGAATAGGATATAAGAAGGGCGTTTGCACACAGCACCTTGCTGGAAGCAAAGCGTACATTATTTTTGTTGAGGCTTATCTGGGTTTTGGTGTCCTCCCAACTGCGTGTGTTTCGTTATCCTTTGAAAGTCTGCAATTTATCATCCTGGCCTGTTGTGTTAATTACTTCAGTGTGGTTTGTGTTGGTTTTTTTTATTTCCAATTATCTTTACTTTGGGTTCGGACTGCATTTCTTCCCTTTGCAGACTGTTTTTGAAAGAGTTTGAACTCCAGCCGAGGATAACTGGACATTGGGAACCAAGTTGGAGGTATTAAAGGGAATTTATTTACTTTTGTGACTTGGTTATTTTTGTGCCACACCACGGGTCATCACATTATCTCTCTCATATCTACTCAATCATAGCCACCAAAAACAGATTGTATTATCCTGTTTGGTGGATTTGTAGGAAAGCCCAGGAATTCTGGCATAAAATTCAAAGATGGGTAGAAGAAATTGGTGAGATTAAACTTGAATATAAACCAGAATTTTATTTTATTTTTTGCTGGGAATCATAATGCTGGATTACAAGGAGGGTGTTATGTTCTACTAAGGGCATTCTTCACATGACCTGGTTTTCCCTGTTTGAAGATTTCTGGCACTTTTGGGCAACTCATAGCAATTTATCTTAGTTTTTCTTTCTTTCCTTCCTTCCTTCCTTCTTCTTCCTTCCTTCCTTTCTTTCATTTCTTCTATTTCTTTCTTTTCTTCTTTCTTTCCTTCCTTTCTTTCTTTCTCTTTCTCCTGTCCTTCCTTTCTCTTTCTTTCTTCCTTTCTCTCTTCCTTCCATTTTTTTCTTTCTTTCTTTCTTCCTTTCTTTTTCTTCTTTCTCATTCTCTTTTTACTTTCCTTTTTCTTCCCTTTTTACTTCTTTCACCCTTCCTTCTCTCTTCCTTCCTTCCCTTCTTTATTCTTTCTTTCTTTATTTTGTTCCTTCCTTCCTTCCTTTCATTTACCCTAGGTCTCCACATCATCATCTCATCCTCCTCTACTCTCAATACTCATGCAGATCCAATATATTATTCTTGAACTTTGCCAACTCCTATTCTACGACCTTGTTCACTGCCCCTTTAGCCAAGTTTTCCTTAAGAAGAGGAGGAAAAAGAGGGGGGGGAGCTGGAACTGAAGGATGTAAGGATAGCAGATCTGATGCTGGGATCCCCCTCGCTGCCTTGCTGCTTCACCTAGGAGGCTTCCCTGAGACCCAAGAGGCAAAAAGGGGTGCAGGAGGTCTCCATCCTCCCTCGCTCCATTTTTTGCCTTCCTGGAGCCCAGGGAAGCTTCCTGGGAGCAAAAATGCCCCCCAGTAGGCTTCCCTGAGGCCCAGAAAGCCCAAAAATGGAGCAAGGGAAGGTACTAAAAAGAAGAAGCCACGCCCATCCAGTCACATGGCCATGCCCACCTAGCCACGCCCACAGAACCGGTTGTTAACGAATTTGAATCCCACCCCTGTGGGGACACATGTATTTCTTGAAAATTCATTTTTAAGTAGACAGCTCTGTCTGTTGAACCTTTTCATTTGAGCTTTACTCAGGAGTTTGAGGTCAAGAGGGTCTGTTTTAAGAACTGCACCAGCATTTGACCCACCAATTGGCTTTTGCCCCCTGGTTTGAACCTTGGGACATTAGCATAGATGGAAGTGTTGATACATGAAAACTGAGCCCTGGATCAGAAACGTTCTTACTGAGAATTATTAACGAGAAATACAGTAAAGCAACAATATATTTAATGATACCTATAATAACAGCTGTGAGATTGGTGTATGCCCAAAACTGCAAGAATGAAGATACCCCTACAAAAAGTGAAATAATAAGGAAAATATTAGTCTGCACAGAGATGGATAGACTAACTTTAGAAATCAAAGATAAGGGTGAGACAGAGTATTATGAAGTCTGGAGTAAAATGTGTAAATAGAATAGAATAGAATAGGATAGAATAGAATAGAATAGAATAGGAATAGAATAGAATATATGGAATGGGATGGGAAGGGATAGGATAGGATAGAAAAGAAAATATGGAATGGAATGGAATGGAATGGAATGGAATGCAATAGAATAGAATAGAATAGAATGGAATAGAATAGAATAGAATAGAATATATGGAATGGGATGGGATAGGATAGAAAAGAAAATATGGAATGGAATGGAATGGAATGGAATGGAATAGAATAGAATAGAATAGAATAGGAATATATGGGATGGGACAGGATAGGATAGAAAAGAAAATATGAAATGGAATGGAATGGAATGGAATAGAATAGAATAGAATAAAATAGAATAGAATAGAATAGAACACTTTATTAGCCAAGTGTGATTGGACACACAAGGAATTTGTCCTGGTGTAAATACTCTCAGTATACATAAAAGAAAAGATACATTTGTCAAGAATCAAGGATCATAAATGGCTAGAGTCAAGGAAAAAGAAAGAAAGGGTTGACACTTTACAAGAATGAAAGTTAAAGTTTTGTAAACCAAAGAGAATGGAATATAATGGACAAATACATGATGATATGAATGCATGAGTATAAAAGCCGGTTTTAAATATGTATATAATTATATATAAATGTAACTAGAAATAATATGCAGCTAGCACTACACTAATAACATGAGGGAAAGAGGAAATTAACTGTTATGTGTATCTCTATACTGTAGCTTGTATGGCCAAAATGATGGCCAAGAAAGTTGCACTGTGTTCAATTTGTTTTAAATGTTTATTCAATAAAATTTATTATTTTTTTAAAAAAACTGAGCCATGAAGGGACAGGTAAATGAGCAGCCAAGAGTCAGAATACACAGGCCAAGTTGGCATAGGTTCAGACTGAAGCTAATCAAAATCTGGGCTATGTTGAGGCAAATGCCAGCCGGAGCTACGAATGATCAAAATTCTTGCCCAAAATCCTCTACGCCAAGGGTATCAAACTCAATTTCATTGAGGGACACATCAGGGCTATGGGTGACCTCAGGGGGGGCAGGTGGTCATGGCCAATTGGGTGGGTGTGGCCAGCTTGACGCCACTCCCCCAAACTGCTGGCATGTTCCCTCTTCGCATTGAGTAGACCGGGCCGAAGCCACATTGGCCTAATTTTTCCTCTTCACACTAGTTTAGACCAGGATGGCTTCATGGGCCAGATCTGACCGCATTGCAGATACATCTAGCCCGCAGGCCTTCTGTTTGACACCCTTGCTCTATATGGTTTTGGATTGCTGACAGATCGGCAGCACTTGGATGGCATTCCTCATTCGCCCATTTTGGGCTTCTGCTACTAAATAGACATCACGGCGTTTGACCGAATTCTTGGTTCACAGGTGTGGTTGGTTTCAAGAGGACCAGGCTTTCTGTTGCCACCAATATTCCTGAATTCCAGCTGTTGCACCATACCTGGAATGAACCTGTTCTATGAGGAAGACTTGGAAGGCGAAGGGCTTTGATAACCTAACCCAAGGTGCACACCTCTCCAAGGTGCATTCAATTATGCCAGTCAATTGCATGAGCCACTGGAAAAGTTTTGCTATTCAGCAACACCAAGAGAGCTCTACATTCTATAAATCTCCATGGAGGGGAATAAGCAGTGGGGTGCCACAAGGTTCCATCTTCGGCCCAGTACTCTTCAATATCTTCATTAATGACTTAAATGAGGGAATAAAGAGAGAACTTACCAAATTTGCAGATGATACTAAGCTGGCAGGAATAGCTAACACCCAAGAAGATAGGCTCAAAATACAGATGGATCTTGACAGACTAGAGAACACTGGGCCCTAGCTAACAAAATGAAATTCAATGTAGAGAAAAGTAAAGTCCTCCA